>PNEQ01063160.1:16413-67934 GCA_003012365.1 Medauroidea extradentata
GACCTAACCTAACCCGACCTAACCTAACCCGACCTAACCTAACCCGACCTAACCTAACCCGACCTAACCTAACCCGACCTAACCTAACCCGACCTAACCTAACCCGACCTAACCTAACCCGACCTAACCTAACCCGACCTAACCTAACCCGACCTAACCTAACCCGACCTAACCTAACCCGACCTAACCTAACCCGACCGTGCTCAACCCGACCTAACCTAACCCGACCTTATTTAACCTAACGTGAGCTAACTAATTGCAACTTAACCTAACCCAACCCATTCTACCACAACCTAAACATATTGTGCACTAATCTAAATTGCACTTTCTTGCACTAAGTTGCACTTTCTTGCACTAAGTTGCACTTTCTTGCACTAAGTTGCACTTTCTTGCACTAAGTTGCACTCTCTTGCACTAAGTTGCTCTCTCTTGCACTAAGTTGCACTTTCTTGCATTTTCTTGCACTTTATTGCAGTTTCTTGCACTTTATTGCACTTTATAGTATTAAGTTCCCTCTGCATGCATTAAATTGACTAATAAAACTTAAATATCCCTAATTAATGCAAGCTAACCTATCCTGACCTAATCCAACCTAACCTAACCCAAGGTAACCTATTCCTAACCTAAACATATTTTGCAATAATGCAGGTTGCACCTTATTGCACCAAGTTGCACTTTATCGCACTAAGTAGCACTTTATCGCACTAAGTTGCACTTTACCGCACTAAGTTGCACTTTATCGCACTAAGTTGCACTTTATTGCACTAAGTTGCACTTTATCGCACTAAATTGCACTTTATCGCAATAAGTTGCACTTCCTTGCACTAAGTTGTACTTTCTTGTACTAAGTTGCATTTTCTTGCTCTATGTTGCACTTTATGCAATTAAGTTGCACTCTATTGTATTAAGTTGTACTTTATTGCAATAAGTTACACTTTATTGCATTTAGTTTCACTTTATTGCAATAAGTTGCACTTTATTGCATTAAGTTGCACTTTATTGCATTAAGTTGCACTTTATTGCATTAAGTTGCACTTTATTGCTTTAAGTTGCACTTTATTGCATTAAGTTGCACTTTATTGCATTAAGTTGCTCTTTATTGCATTAAGTTGCACTTAATTGCATTAAGTTGAACTTTATTGCGTTAAGTTGCACTTTATTGTGTTAAGTTCCAATTTACTTCATTAATTTGAACTGTTTTACACTTTCTTGCACTAAGTTGCACTTGCACTGAGTTCCTCCAGCATTCATTAAATTGACTAATTAAACTTAAATATCCCTAATTAACATAAGCTAGCCTAACCAGACCTAACCTAACCCGACCTAACCTAACTTAACCCGACCTAACCTAACCCGACCTAACCTAACCCGACCTAACCTAACCCGACCTAACCTAACCCGACCTAACCTAACCCGACCTAACCTAACCCGACCTAACCTAACCCGACCTAACCTAACCCGACCTAACCTAACCCGACCTAACCTAACCCGACCAAACCTAAGCCGACCTAACCTAACATGACCTAACCTAACCCGACTAACCTAAACTTTTATTACACTTATTGCACTTTGTAGCACTAAGTTGCACTTTGTTGGACTATGTTTACACTTTGTTGCACTAAGTTGCACATTATTGTACTATGTTGCATTTTATTGCATTAAGTTGCACTTTATTGCATTAAATTCCTTAAGCATGCATTAAATTAACTAATAACACTTAAATATCCCTAATTAACATAAGCTAGACTAACACGACCTGACCCAAACTAACCTGAACCAACCTAATCTAACCCAACCTAACCTAACCCTACCTTACTTAACCTAACCCTTAACCTAACAAGTCTTTACTTAATACAACCTAACCCGACCTTACTTAATACAACCTAATCCAACCCATTCTACCACGTCCTAAACATATTTTGCGCTAATCTAGTTTGCACTTTCTTGCACATTTTCTTGCACTATAATGTACTATGTTGCACTTTCGTGCACTAAGTTGCACTTTCTTGCACTAAGTTACACTTTCGTGCATTAAGTTACACTTTCTTGCACTAAGTTACACTTTCTTGCACTAAGTTGCACTTTCTTGCACTAAGTTGCACTTTCTTGCACTATGTTGAATTTTTTCACTTTGTTGCATTTTTTGCAATTTATTGCACTATGTTGCATTTTATTGCACTATGTTGCACTTTCTTGCAATATGTTGCAATTTCTTGCACTATGTTGCACTTTCTTGCACTATGTTGCACTTTCTTGCACTATGTTCCACTTTCTTGTACTATATTGCACTTTCTTGTACTATGTTGCACTTTATTGCATTAAGTTGCACAATTTTGTACTAACTTGCTCTTGCACTGAGTTCCTTTAGCATGCATTAAATTGACTAATTAAACTTAAATATCCATAATCAATATAAGCGAGCCCAACCCGACCTAACCTAACTCGACCTAACCTAACTCGACCTAACCTAACTCGACCTAACCTAACTCGACCTAACCTAACTCGACCTAATCTAACTCGACCTAACCTAACTCGACCTAACCTAACTCGACCAAACCTAACTCGAACTAACCTAACTCGACATTACTTAATACAACCTAACCTAACCCATTCTACCACAACCTAAACATATTTTGAACTAATCTAGGTTGTACTTTCTTGCACTGGGTTGCATTTTCTTGCACTAGGTTGCACTTTCTTGCACTAGGTTGCACTTTATTGCACTGAGTTGCTTCAACAAGCATTGAAATGACATACATCTAAGGTATTCCTAATTAACATAAGCTAACCTAACCCATTCTAGCCTAACTCGACCTAACCTAACCGACCTTACACAACCTGACCTAACCTAACCCAACCTTACTAAACCCGACCTAACCTAACCCAACCTTACTCAACCCGACCTAACCCAACCCAACCTTAATCAACCTGACCTAACCCCACCTGACCTAATCCAACCAATCCTAACCCAACCAATCCTAACCTAACCTTACCTAACTTTACCCAACCTAAGCTAATCCATCCTAACACAATCTAAGCTAATCCGACCTAACCAAATCCAAGCTAATCCGACCTAACATTACCCTACCTAACCCTACATGGCTTAACCCAACCTATCCCTACATAATCTAACATAACTTAACCCAACCTAACCCAATGCAACCTTAACCTACATAACCCTACCTAACCTTAACTCTACCTAACCTCAACTCTACCTAACCTCAAATCAACCTAACCTCAACTCTACCTAACCTCAACTCTACCTAACATCAACTCTACCTAACCTCAACTCTACCTAACCTCAACTCTACCTAACCTCAACTCTCCTTAGTTCTTATTCTTCTTCGTGACGCCGTGTCCGGTGAGAGTGATTTAGGAACGCAGCTGCGTTGGCATGCTCTGGGCGCCACCTGGTTAAGCGTGTGGCGGGAACACGAGGCTCGATGGGTCGTGGTCTGTTCGGGCCGGCATGCCCTTCTCTCACCTGGCGAGTCGAAACAGCTGCGGATCGGGAAAAGCAGGGAGAATCTGGAGAAAACTACACCTTACATGGACACTTATGGGGCGGTCCACAACCCCATACCCTAGGGCCTTACGCTAGCCAGTTCCAAATGGCGAAACAAAGTAGAACACTGGGCCGGATAGTTGCACACGCGCGTTACGTAATTCTCGCTGGACGAATCAGAGTCCCGAAGCGTGCCACGTCTCTTTTGTTCCGTCCGTCGCGGCCGCTGCTTCCAGACTGACTTCTTCATGAGCTGGTAGAGGGAGGGGGCGGCGAAGCCATGTGTCCTGCACTGGCAGATGGCCGAGATGGCAGGTGTCGCACGTCGGTGTCAAGTTCACACATTCCCTGCCGCCGTCACCGATCCGCCACACACACTCAAGTACCACACATCTGCCATTACCAACTAGCGCACACCTACCACTGACACACACTGCGAACACCTGCCGCGACCAGGTGCAACTCCACCTGGCCTGTGGCCTGGTACGACATACGCCCCCCTCCTGAAGACGACTGGTCACGGCAGGTGTGTGCATTCGCTATGTACTTTGCTGCCGGTGTCGTTCCCGACGACTGAACACTAGGTTCTGCTGTGGGTCGAAGTCTCCAGCGTCATCTCCTGAGTCGTCGGGTGGTGCACTGCAGGTCTGCTGTTTCTGTCGTGGGCGAGGTCGTAGGTTGTAGGGCTCCCTTCGGTGTCTATTGGTATAAGTCGAGGGAGTAGACATTGGGGTGCCGGCCGTCGGTAACACCAGCATGTCCAGGGATGTTGTGGTCTTTACGTCCTGATGTTCTGCCACTGGCGTCTGTACAGTAGGCGCCGATGATTGAGAGCCACCAGCCACGCCCCACTCCGGAAAGCGGCGAACACGAGGACGAAACGAGGCAGGTGCTCGGCGTCTGCATTTCCGTTCGTTCCTCGGTTCGGGGTTGACCCCTTCCTCCTGCTGGCCATTTGTGCTAGGCTCGGACGAGTGTAACTGGGGTTGCCTGCAGCGTCGAAGTCGTGGTTGGCATCGAGGCGACTCTTCTGGTTCCTCGATATGTATGGTAAAATTCGTACTCTTCAGTGGCGCATCCAGTTACCACATTTACCGGACGATGGGTTGGAGTCTCGGCTCATCCTCATTAGGCATGTTCACTTTTGGTTCGGCTTCCTGCGGCGGTGTTATGACACCAGGCGTCGACGGGAGAAGTAATGCCAGTCCCTGAGTCTTGTCACATTTGCTTTGCGAGTGTTTGTCACTCTCTTCTTGTAGTGGTGTCTCAGTTTGTGGGTGTAAGGTGTCCTCCGGTGGGGCCTGTGTCACACCGTCTGTATCTGTCTCTCCGTCAGCTGGCATGATAGGAACCACCCTTAGTTCGTCTCGATTGATCTTTCGGAGGCGCCTGTCCCCATCTCGGACCAGGTAGACGTGTTGTCCTAGGCGTTTTCGCACTGTGTGGGGTCCTGTCCAGCGAGGGGCTAGTCCTGCACAGAAGTTTCGTGTGCCGGTCGACAATGGATGGTTCCGAGCATATACCAGTGTCCCTCTCTCCAAAGGTGCAGGCGGGTTTTCCGATACTGGCAGAATTTTTCGCACATATGCCTCTTGGTGTTGGCAGACAGCAGTGAGTTCGGCGTCTCGGCGCTCGCCCCAGTCCTCTGCATCCTGAGAGACCTCTGGCCTGTGTTCTCCTGGAAGCGGTAGGTTGCGCCCCTGCACGAGGGTTGTGGGTGCCTGCCCTGTGGCTGCTTCACCCGACATCTGAGGCAGAACAGAGCCTCGCCCAGATGCTGGTCCCATTGTGAGTGATCTTCTCCAACACGCAAGCGGAGTTGGACCTTCAGCTCCTGGTTCCGCCTCTCTGTTGGATTAGCACGAGAGTGGTATACCGGTGTCGTATGGTGCTCCAGTTGTAGTTCGCGGCACCACCTCCTCCACTACCTCCTGAAAAACTGTGAACCATTGTCCGTTAGTAGAGTTCGGGGGTACCCCCATCGTGGAAAAAAATTCCTTTTGGAGCACTTTTGTAATTGTCTGACTACGGGTGTTCATTAGTGGATACGACTCCACCCAACGAGAGAACATGTCAGTTACCACTAATATGAAACGATATCCCTTGGTGGTGCGCGGATACGGTCCCATCAAGTCCAACGCTACAACTTCGAAGGGAGTAGGGGGAAGGTTGGGGGATTGTTGTTCGGTCCCAACTGCTCTCCGTGCGTTTTTCCGCTAGCAGTAGGTTTATGTGTTATGTGTGTGCTGTGCCGTCCTTACCACTTCCGCACTTCGAAACCTCGAGTGAGTGAGTGAGAGATTTTGGTCAGCGCTTATAAACGAGGTCTTTAGCACTGGTGAGCTGTGACGTGATATGAGTTTGGAGCAGCGCCGGAATGAAAGGGCGAGAGAAACGGGAGATCCCCGAGGAAACCCGCCGACCAGCGGCATCGTCCGGCACGATTCCCACGTGCGAAAATCCGGGGCTGACCCCGCCGGGAATCGAGCCCGGATCGCCTTGGTGGGAGGCGAGAGGTCTGGCACCTCAGCCACTGCGGTCCCCTCGAAACCTTGAACGCGCTAAATACGCAACCCGATCGGCTACCTTAAGGAGGATCCCTAGTTAAGATGTGTGTGTGTGTGAGAGAGAGAGAGAGAGAAAGAGAGAGAGAGAGAGGCAAGAGCCGGTAGGTTGCCACTAACCGACGTATTAATGCACTATCGCCTCTCTGCACAAGCCCCTCAGATAGGTTGCAGTGCTTTACTATTGTCCTTTTTCCTATGGGACTTTAAGTGGTGACCACATTACTTTATTTGTGGGCAGCGTAGTTCAAAGTCTAACCCATGTTTCTGTACTTGTGTTTTTCTAATCCGATTGTTAATTTTCCAGCTACGGCGGTCTGTAAAAGCTATTTTTGGCCATTTTTGAGTGGCCAGAAAATAGTGTTTTTAAATAACGTGCCGAATTTTTAAAACTATAGCGACACAGTTTGAAATGTGTGTTATTTTCGTAGATATGCAGATAAAATGTGCGTTAAATAGTTTCGTCAAAAAAAAAGAGAATAGCCGTAACTCGCTGCAATGCATTTGAAGGGCAGGTCCCTTAAGAGTTATTTGGACCTGGAGCGTGAGTGAGCGAGAGATTTTTGTCAGCACTTAACATCGAGGTCTTTAGCGCTAGTGGAGGGTGACATTATGTGAGGATGGAGCAGCGCCGGAATCAAAGGGCGGGGGGAAACGTGAGATCCCCGAGAAAACACGCCGATCAACGGCATCGTCCGGCACGATTCCCAAATGCAAAAATCTGGGGACCGACTCCTCTGGGAATCGAATCTGGATCGTCTTGGTGGGAGGCGAATTGTCTGACCATTCGGTAACCACCCCCCCTTCCCCCTCAAGCGCGTGAGCCATGCTGTAGCGTAGTACAAAAATATTTTTTTTAAATTTATAACAGAAAAGTATTTCCAATGTGAATATCTACGAAAAGAAGACAAGCTTCGAACGAAGAACGTGATCAATTATGTCCTCAATAATGGTTTTTAAAAAAATTGCTTTTTCCACGTTGCTGTAGCTGAGAAAGTATCAACCGTTATCGTAAAACATATTGATAGAAACCTGGATTGTACTTTAAAACATACTTTTCACAAATATAATAACAAGGTCATCGCTTGAAGTCCCACTGAGAAACAAACTTTGAACGAAAGTACTGCACGCTAGTTGAGAACTCCGCGCCTAGGGATGATGAGGTGCTGTACGCACGTGTCAGAGTCAACTAATTGCCTTCCCATATCCCGTGCTTCGAACGAAAAGAAGAAAGCTAACGTGCAAATAACTCTCAAGAATTCTGCGACGAGCGGAATGAAGGAGAGAATTGTTGTCTGCGTGTAAGGGACGCAGCAAAATCTCTTCCTGTCGCCACGGCGCTGGAGTAGGCGCCATTAGCATACCGGCCTAGAGACTATTGTGTAGTGTGCATCATAAACTGTGGCACGTGACACCTCTATACTTCCTGCACAATGCTATGTACAGTAGCCGCCAACATCTCTCCGGGTATAGTCGCCAACAACAAAGCTGGCAACTAAACCGTCGACATAAAAGCATCCGACTTTCCTGATCGCACCTGCACGATGGAAACAGGCCACGTCTTCGATCGTCTTTGGCTCTCAGTTTCAGAATCCTGGTTCTAGTCCCAAAACTGCCTTTTGGCCTGCAGTGTAAAAAGTGTTTGTTCGTTTACAAGAAAGTGCTTGGAAACTGATGCCAATCCATTTGTCAGCCAGGTACTACGAGTAGAATGTCGCAAATAATTAAAGTGTGTTAGACCTATTCCAATCACACTTGGGAATATAATGTAAAAAAAATTAAACATGCACAGAGAATACAATGCAAATTTTGTAATTTGCCGTAATTTACATAAAATTATGTTTTTTCATAAATAATTCTTTGGAAACTTGTAGATAATCCTATCCTGAAAATGCAATCGTGTATTGCGTTAATTTTTATATAATTTATATATATATATATATATATGTTTGTATATATATAAATATATATATATATATATATATATATATATATATATACAATCACATCATGTTTCATTTCTATTTTAAAGCATTTCAATTTTTTTCTGTGGTTCATTGCCGAGTTTTCTAGGAAAATTAGTTTTAAGAATTTGTTTTTAATATTTCTCTTTTAACTTACCGTATACTAATGAAAACAAGGAAGCTGGCCACCGCCACGAATATCATGGAAATTAATCATTTTATATGTACATACTTCACAGCATTTGAAAGCAAATGCTGCTTAAAGGCACTTTAAGACCGTAGACAGTCGAAATACTCAGGTATGAAAACAGGGACAGTATACATAGATAAGTAGACAAATATCCCGTACTTCATTCTTGTTGACAGTAAGGTTATTAAAGCCTTAATCTGACACAAGAAGGGAATATGCAGTTCCTACTGTAAGATTTTTTACGTCTCGTTAACAACAAGGTCATTATATAAGAATACATAATCTATAATGTTTTTAAGGACCCAAGCTACCGCCTGGAGCGATTTTGTGAAGTATCGGAAATCCGATTTTAGAATGACAGGATTCGGGAATGGAACTCAATTCCCCCCCATTGCTAGTTCAAAATATTACCGTTGCGTCACCTCGACTGGCACCTGAAGTTAAATAACCATTTCCAGCATTCGCTTGGAGTGATTTAGGATAGACTTAATTAACCACGGAAAACCAAAATCCAGAATGCAGGATTCTGGAATCGAACTCGTTTCCTTCAGGATGCGAGTCCAGTATGTTATTACTGCACTACCTCGCTCGGTGTTAGTATCGAAAGTGATGATGTAATTCAAAATGTTAACTGAACTGGCGGATTTTGTTTTACACTGCCAAACATAACGCAGAGGAGCCGGTAGCAAACTTTCCATGGACCACTGTGCAGGGAGGCATCGAACAATACCGGCATCAACGTTTTTAGAATAATATTTTGGCGTGAAAACATTTGTGGTATGTTCTACAGATGAGAACACTTTCGCACTGACACGGTCATCAACAGTTAGAAAACAGAATATTTCTATAATATTGTGCTTGAAATACATGGAATATTATTTCTCATGGTACCTTGTATGACTGAGAAAAGTTTCGCTCTATAAGACTAGGTGAAAATTGTTTCGAATTGACTAATCATTAATATCCTTTCTAGACCAGTCGTAACTTATGAGTGGTTAATGTCACTGAGTTTTGTTTATTTACTGATGATTTACGCTGGCTTATTATTAGAGATTTGTGAATTTCGCGGATGTATTTAGGTCAGGTTAAACGCCAATGACGTAAACTTTACTTTCGCTTCTATGATAGAGTACGGCTGTCTTTGCACGCCTTTAACTACTGCAAGCCAGTAGTAAACAAGGAAATAGTTCGTAGGACTATCACGTGCTACCCGCTTACACGGTTAGAAGCCAATGGATACAGATGGTGTAATATCGCGAGAATAATTTCTGACAGTGTATTATCCAAATCAGTGTAGCGTCCTGCCTCTTGCATAATTGAACGACGGTTATGTGGCAGGCTTGATATGTTTGCAGACGAATACCAGACGTTCAGTCGTAGAGCACCAGAATTATCATTACCTCATTTAAATGGAGACTCACCAGTTGTGAAAGAGGAACATCATAAATTAATAAATTACATTGAAACATAGCAAACAGGCAACTTTTACAGCGAATATATCACCGTCCCTTCCAATGGATAATCAATTTTGGCCCGTTGGTGCGTAGGACTAAGAAGTCTAGGCTGCTACCAGAAGAATACACGAAATTCATTCACTTGAAATTATTATGAATATGGCTTACCCAAGCTATCGTTTCCCAGTTTTCTTACACATCGGCTTGTTAGTCACTCACTTGTTTGTTAATGTTTTAATGTAAGATTCATTAAGGCTGTTGATAACATCAAATATGCATCCATATTTTGACTTTGTAATGTCACTCATACCACTACGTGTTTTATTTTAAAATCATTAATGTTGCTGGTACTTTATTGTAGTTTAATCGCAACATGAATCTTGAAAAACATTTTGACATGAATAACATAGGAAAGAGTGAACCACTCGCGTAATTGCATGTGATTTCTTTTGTTTGCCAGTTGTCTTTAAATTCCTTTTAGTTGTTTATTCGTCTGCCTGTGTGTATCCTCTGGTTTTCTGTAACACACAATTTGCTGAGATGACGTTTGTCCAAAATACATCTTTTTCTTGTTGTCTAATAGCAAATAAAATATGATGACGTGTAAATGATATACAAAGTTGCCGCATTTTAGTAACAGTAAAATTTTTATTTTACGTGCGTGAAATTAACAGTGCAGAAATTTACCGAAGTTCTTTCTGTTCTTCACAATTAGTTTACTGCACTTCATATATTCCACTTACATTCGTTAATTTAACAAACTATTTTGGTTATGTTAAGAAATACTATACCACTCCATTCGTTTTGTGTTGATATTCTTCCTAAGCTAATTATTTTGGTTTTGGCGCCGGCTGCAATCACGAGTTAATATAATACATAACACATTTATAAGTGTTTATTTTAAGTTATGAAACAGTATGAACACCTATTATCACACAGGAAGTTTGTTTAAATGCGATTGTACAACCGTACTCACATTTCTTTTGAAGCCCGCTACACAATCGACAAACGTTAAAAAATATCTGGTCTTTATATTACGCTATACATAGTTAATAATAAAGGAATTTTTTTTAAACAAGTCAGCTATTAATTTCTTTGAAACTTCACTGTTTTTACTTTGAAAATTGCACATTTTCAAATATTGTTACAAGTTTTTTTTTTTTTTTTTTTTTTTTTTTTTTTTTTTTTTTTTTTTTTTTTTTTTTTTTTTTTTTTTTTTTTTTTTTTTTTTTTTTTTTTTTTTTTTTTTTTTTTTTTTTTTTTTTTTTTTTTTTTTTTTTTTTTTTTTAGTAGACAACGTTGACTCGAATAACTACGCATACGTAAAATAGGTATCCTACCTACCTTATATAAATAACGTAGGACGTAATTCAAATTAATTTGCCTTCTTTTAGCATTAAAATTTAAACGCAAATTTTTCTCGTCATTAATTTACTTGTAAGTTGCTTCTAATTTAACAAAATTTCAATGCGGAAGAATTTACACAATCACATAAGTGGTATCAATTACCTCCACTTATTCCACACGATATCATTTTAGCAACTCTTTCCCTCGATTCGTGATTTTCCATTTCTTTAAACTGCAAGGAAAGTTTCAATGTAAAATTTACTTTGTTTGTGCAGCAATTATTATTCACTCTCATGATAACAACTTTCAACTTTTAGCCTCGTAGGCATTTCGAGTTAATTAAAGAGCGTAGTATAAAAAAAGCTTTCATGCTAGTCTCCGTTTTGCTCTCCGCAATTTTATCTTCCACCGTTCTTATAACATGATTGTCAGTTGAAGGGAACACGAGAAATAACATTACTCCGAAGAGCGAAAAATAAACCGATTATTTATGTTTGCTAACTTCAGAAAAAGTACTTTTAAAATATCTCATAGACACCAAATGAAATTACCTTTCTCATTTTACATGAATATAAAAAAACTGCTAAAGACGATATCTCTCCAATTATGTCATTTAGGTAAAGAAAGGAATAATATCGTCTATATTTTTTATACTAAACATTTAAATTCTTCAAGTTTACAGTGATTTTTTACTACTCACCTATAAAAAAGTAAAGAAAAAAAATTAAAACTTGCAGAGTTGTTAAAACAAAGCACAAGAACATTATGAGAATCTACTCTTTACTCTTAATCATAAATATCACCAAACTTTAAATAAATGCATGACATTCGGATAAGCATGACGTTTACGCGTAGGAATGATGCCAAAAAGTATTGTTAACTTTGTTGTAACCACTACTTTAAATCATCAGTTGACAGCGTATCAGATTATTTAAAAAGTGATAAATGAGAAACTGCTTAAGAACTACATGTTTCGAATTTTCAATTCACCCTACGAGGGTCTCTCAAAAGACACAGTACTGGATAAGCTCTTGTTTACATGCCAAATCGTCTGCAAACGCAAAATCATTCATATTTTTAGCTAAAAATAACACTGTAGTTGACGGTGAATTAAAAGCATTTGATAATACCTTTCTGTTCAAAATTTCGTACAGAATGTTAGAAAGAAAATTGGAATCAATATACAGCCTACAAGGGCTGTACACTTTCATGATTTGCATTTCTGTTAAGAACGAACAATACGTTCATAAAATATCCTATAATTTCGTTTCGTGTCGTTAAAATAAAAGTGTTCCAAAAAGAACGCAACATTTAATTTGACCCATTCATTATCTCATAGTTATCTAGCTTTCTATGATAAACCTCTAACGAAAAGTTTTTTTTTTTTTTTTTTTTTTGCGATGCATGTTCATAGCATGTGCGAACGTTACATGTCTACCAAACCTGTATAGTTACGTAACATGAATGCGCACTTACGTCCTTGCGTTCTTTTTTGGGACTGCCTTTATATCATACTTCACGCCGCATTTTTCACGATCCATTGTTGCGGCCATTGAACGATGGTACAACGTCGGGATGAAATACGACGTAGCACATAGGAGAGGACAGAAGATAAAAATGGCCATGGGAAATAAAATTGCATATGGTTGGATATAGGACTGTGGCTAAGAGTATAAAATAAACGGCGTATAAATGACTGTGTTTTACTCAATTCATTGTTTTATGGTGTAATCAAACTTCGTAGAAAGATTTTTTCTGAGAAATAAGCCATTCTCGTGAAATATGGTTATTGAGGTGTGTATTAATAACTTGTCGAAATTCAAAGGACATCGTCGATAAAAAAAATTTTGCTCCACTTTGTTTCAGCGTGTCACGCGTTCATCGGCAGCTTTGCTTCTCGGCTATTGGCAGCGTGTCGTTGGTCAGACACGTACCTCGTTTGACTACACCAATCAGAATAAGATTATTGTGACTCTGTACGTCTGTAATTTGCCAAGGCAATTGAGAGTAAAATCATCAAATCACAGACGATGTAGCAGAGCTGCAGATGTGCCCATAACGCAGTGTTGCAAAAATCTTATCGCCATAAAATCGATGCTCTATCCATGAAACAACATCAACAGCGAATACTTGTAACAAAATCAGTGGAAAGGTCATCTCAAATTGTATTTATTTTTTATCTCAATTTTGTGTTCTGGAAGTTGGTGGCCTCAAAGGGACAACACGGTCTTATTAGTCGAAGGTGGCCCTGCGGTGGTCTGCCGTTCACAGGGAAGAAGGTGAAAGGACACTCACAACACCTAATCCTGAACTCGGGGATGTAACATTACATTTGCACCTCCCCGGCAGGGAACCGAACCCGAGACCCTTGGCCCACCGACTAGGAGCTATAGCCACTGAGGCAACCAGCCCGATTATTTTAGACATAAGTTATATAAAACGCATACGTACATGCCTACACAAAATGTTGTCCGATCACGTAGAATTAGGTATAATGTATATTCTTATTAAGTGGAATACTGTGAGCGTATGCAATGCCATGTCGTCCCAGAAACTAAGAATGAGGCAACAAAAGGAAATAAAAGAAAAAAAAACTAAGTTGAGAATGGCCGAAGTCAGCAGACAGTACATAAACCAAAACAAAACATTAAAACATTGCATTATTAACTGTGTCAGATACAAAAATTTAATAAAATTTGAAAACGATGGAACAAATAAAAAAACAAAACAAGAAAACCTGAGACTATACCTCAGGACATCGGCGTTAATACCACACACTGATACCAAGACAATAGCTCAGTAATTGTATGTGCTGTCTTAATTGTGTTGTCCTGAGTTTTCTCAATTTTACTTTTTTTTAATAAGTGTGCTTTTTATGCTGAACGAAAAATATTGCTGTATGCACCATTATTCTGCTGAAATATGAACAGCAGTCAAGTTTGGTTGCCGGTACTATCCGGACAGTTCCAATTACAATTTGTTGATGTTCTTTGTTCACTCTACAGAACAGACTGTTACTTCAACAGAACAAACGGTTGTAGGAACTCGTCTTAAAACCTTCTTGCGGCTATGTACCTAATCGGCATCCTTAAGGAAAAATAAACTGGACCTTCGACGGGTTCGAAATATATCGAGGATTTCTCTAAAGCACATTCCAGGTATTTTCACCTCGTAAGTGACTGAATTTCGAAAAACCCTTGAATAACATTTTAGACTACTTTACTGGTGTCTCTTGGACGTGAAAAGCACGACAGTAGCCCGCTGGGTTCAATGTATGTCAACGATTAATTTAAAACACATTTCATCACTTTTCACCCCTTTTCGCCACATTAGGTGGCGAATTTCGAAAATTCGTGAAATTAATTTTCAGATATTAGAGCAAGCATTAATCTTAAACAAAAACCACGTTGATATATAAAAAATCAATGGAGTCTAAATATGTATATATATATATATATATATATATATATATATATATATATATATATATATATATATATATATATATATAGATTGTGAATCTAAAACGCATTTTATCCTTTTTACCTCTTCGGGGCGGAATTCGGAAAATATATTTAATTGGTAGGATGTTTACGTAAGCATCCTTCTAACGCAAAGAGCTCTTCGATATCTCGATTCGTTCGCAAGATACGGAGGAATAAACGAAAACACACATCACGTCTCTTCCTCCCTTAATCAAAGAAATTTCGAAACGTCTTGAAGTTGTGTCTGAATCACTTGTATACGTATTCAATTAAATTAAACATCACGACGATAGCCAATTTCGTTCCAACTAAATAGACGATTCATAAAAAACATATTTTCCACAATTTTACTGCTTTGGGGTCGAAATCCCAAAAAAAAAATCCTAAATTTTTTTTACATATGCATCATTTTGAAGTAAAAACCAACTCTTTATCCCGAAGAATTCTATGGATATCGATAACTAATCGGAAACACGTTTAAGGTCTTTTCAACCCGTTAAATGATGAATTTCTAAGATATTTTTATGCATGTACCATCAAAAATCACGACGCTAGGCCGTCGGGTTCGAGCTCTATCTACGTTTCTTCGAAATAACATTTCACCCCTTTTAACCCCTATAGAGGTTGAATTACGAAAAATACCTTCTTACTGCTCACCTACGATCGACCTGAGGGGAAGCCACAAAAAGAATTTTCACGATTCTATGTCCAGTGGTTTGCGCTGCATTTTGATATGTCAGTCAGTCTGTAGGTGTTCTCTTTTACATATAGATGATTATATTTTATCAAGTACTAGTGTTAAAAAAAAGTTTTAAACATTTGTAAAATGATTTTTTAAAATATTTTAATGGTGCTAAATTTTTGAACACAAATTTTCTTAGCCGAGCCGTGCACAACTTTTTTGCCTTAAAAATCCAGTACCCGGGAGTCTTCTTTCACAACAGAGTTTCGTCAAAAGCGGGTCTATGCTGACCGATTGTTGCGACAGGCGGCTGGGACTGCAGACATATCATCGTTCTTGTGATAATTTGCAGTTTTGGAGGTGCTAGGCGTAACTCTGGTTACAAAACTGGGACGCTTCCAGCGAAGCCACGCTGGTGGTGTACCAACCATGGGCGAATTTCCCTGACTGGTCATGGCGCGTCGTAGAGGGATGGGTGGTGCTGTTTTATGGCATACGTCGTCTAAATACGGGGACATTCCGTTCTTGACCACGGGCGTGGATATTCTTTTCTTGATCGTGGTCGGGGTGCGACTGTATAGGAGAGGGTCGTCATCAGAGAGCTGCTCTACAGAGTCGTCAAAGTCAGTACGTCACTGCCGGGTGGGGGTCACCCTGCCATTCAGTTAAGTTATAGTTTGCAAAATTTAAGTCTTTTCTGTTTGCCGCACTTAGAAACAGGAGTTTGAGATGATCTGGAACTCAGTTTAAGTGTTTAGGACCGCTCCGTCATTTTAGTTCTGTCGGATTTTAATTTGGTAATGTTAATGTAAGCCGTACGATTTTTGTAGGTTTTAATTAATGTATTAGTTCGGGAGCACAAAAAGTCGGTACAAAAGTACGTGGAATTATTCTTACATTGTGTTTTAATTGTAACGATTAGATCTGAAATTCTTATGGATAAGGCATGTAAATCTGTCAGATTATTAGCCTATTCTTAGTAATTTTTCCTAATATTACTATGATTGAAACCAAAGTCCCTATTTTTTGTGTAAATCTTTATACCGTTTTTTAAATATTACAGTTTTATGATAACGCATTCTTTCACAGACTATATTTTCCCCGTAGGATTTACTTATTTTAAAGGAACGTTATCTTATTATGACGTTGAATAATCAAGGTAAGAAGAGGTAAGTATCTAAAATACCCACATTCCTTCTCCCTGTAGAGGAAGATAGCTAATATCCGTATCACGATTAATTTAAACAAATCCTCTCGCAGTATTCAGAGCTCATTCAGCTATTCTTTATTCTGTTTTGATATTACTTTTGCCATGCGACATTTATCTACCCCTTAGTAGTTATGTTTCCCCCATAAATTAAAGGTTTAGCATATTTGTACCCATTCTTCATTTTTAGCAGTGACAGTAGTATTATTCCAGTTATTATGAGGATTAAAATATTTAATAGCTAGCAATAAAATTTCAAAATCAAAACTGTGCTTATACGAAGTTCTGTTCTTAAAATGTATGTAAATGTTATAATTACGTCATAATAAGTTTCATGGAAATAACTAAAATGTTTACGTTTTTTATGTTTCAATGTTATGATAAAACTCAAATAAATCACACCCAGACCTTAATATTTAATTGAAGACGAAAGAAATGTTACATTTCTGGTAAATTTCTTTATAGCGTTGATACGAGTTCGAGAAACACTTGAATCAGTGGATATCTTTGCGACTTACGCATTTATTTTAATTTGTGTTGCAGAATATTTAACGTTAATATATTCATAGTTAAATTTATACATAATTATGTTTAAAAGTATTCAAACCCATTTTCCAGAATGTTTCCAAATTTTGTCACATTTTATTTTATGAAAAGTCACAAAAGGATGACAAACCCCTTAAACTCAGGTACTTTTTTGGCTTTTGAACAACCTTTAGCAAGGTGCATGTAAAGTAAGGCCGGCCATTAGCCCATAGCAACCCTAACTCTTGGATCTCGACTGCGGACCTATGTATTTAACGGTTCTAGTATTCTCTGATCCGGACTTTCATGTCTATTCCTTGGCACTCACGTTTTATATACCGTTCATCTTTTATCCCTAGTCCACTTAAAATGCTGACTTTCTCGTCGACCCCACCCACTCTCTCTCCTCTCCGTGTCCACACTTATTTTACCTTAACAAGGCGTCCTGAGTGAGTCCGAGCGTTTGCTGGCTATCGGCGCACCTGGGTCGTCTACTGCCCCAGCGCCAGGTTCAGGTAGTCGTCTGCCTGATATTCTACATTCTGGTCCAGAGTTCGTATAAGCACTTCGGGATAAAATGAGTACGCAAATAAGCCCTGATAAATTTCTATTTTCAGCCAATTCGTATCTTTCCGCACATAACCGCTAACGACAAGAAATATATAACGTCTCTGGAAACGTCACTTGATGTTTGCACGTGTTAGAAAAATTGTGCAGTCGGTAGAAACCTACATAGTTTGACAAAAAAAGTTTATTAAGCTAATTATATTAAATACAAATGTGTTGGTTGCAGTTGATTTTATTCCTATACTGCTGTATTTAAATAGGAAAATACACGGAATTACATACAGCCATTCGCTGCCAACCATACAGTACAAGTTGTAAGGGAACTATTGTTGACGGAAAATTATACGCAGTAACAGCTAGTGATTTTTTTTTTCAAAGGTTAAATCTTTAGTGCTCACTTTATCCCGAACGATATATACGTTTGAGTGATAGCATCTGCTCCTCACTTGTAGCATCTGATCGTTAGCCTGCTGCACGGTCGACTGCAACCTACGCTACACTGGCTGCATAATTCTCTTCACTCGTCAAGATCTGTTCACTGTTTCTGTGGAGAGCTCCATACAGAATCAGCTAAGGTCTATTGATTTTATTTATACCTCCATCGGTTATATCATAATTGTGTTACTGATTACATTACTTCTGAAAACTTTTACTATGTGTGAATTTGAAATTTTCTAAGGATAATCTGATAAGTAAGATTCCTAAACTAGATCATCGTTAAAGGGGAGATACTTGTTATTTGTTTTAGTTATCTATTGCAACGAGATTTTACTCGGGATTTTACCAGCGTTGATAGTGTTGTAGGATTTAATAATCATATATTGTAATTACATTAATTTCTCCTATTTCGTGTCAGATTTTACTATAACTTTCTACAACTCTACAACACGAAACATAAATCATATTTTGCTACAACTCTACATCCTATAAACTGATATTTTCACGCTGTCATACAACATTTGAAACATGCCCGCCGCTAATTTTCTCATAAATTCCAGGAATAGGCTTCCCTGCAAGTCTAACCTTCTTGTCAGTCCAACACTTTTGAAAGTACTGTTCGTACTCTCTCTAGCTGTCCCACCACACACTTCTTGGTGTTTCACTTCTGCTACTTCGCTGACCGTTACATTTCTCTCGCACCACTCCATGTTAAGGGGGGAGTTCACAGAACGATTGTTTTAATAACTTTCATATTCGTACGAGTAATGGTTTGTTCAGTAGACGTAAAATGCGACAGCTTTTAGCTGTAATGAAAAATGCTTTGCTTCTGTAGTTTTTTTTTGTATAGCGGCATTCCAAAGTCAAAATTTGCATAAAAATTTTAAACTAGAAAGTTAAACCAACTGACTTACCGAAAAGTAATAATTTTTACTGAGTTGCAACGTAACGGACTACGCCAACATAGACGTGGAAACCACGCTAACTTTTTAAAATTGAAAAGTAATTAAATTAATATTAAATGGTAATATTCTGGATTTTTTAAAATACAAAATATGTTCCGTGTGGCTTTTTTAAACATACGTTGGGGTTGGCAAAGCGCGATACTTTTTTTCAGTGTGAATTGTTTCATTTCTGTAAGTCAGTTGGTTTCCTTCTCTGGTGTAAATCCGTTTTATGTAAATTTGAACTTTGACATGTCATTATATATAAAACATATGAAAGCTAAAAAAATTTCATTGAAGTTAAAAATAGTCACAATGTGCTTCTACTAAGCAAAACATAGCTAGTACGAATATAAATTTGTCGATGATCTCCCTCATAAACGTCGTTGCGTCAGCTTTGTCATTTCCACCGCAGCCACTTTCTCCTTCGCCAAAGTCGCTTTCCCCACACTTCTCACCGATAGGCTTAGCGCCAAGCAATCACTGCCCACTTGGCCGCCAGGAGCTTTACACATATGGCGCGTCACCGCTTCTAGACCATTCTCCTAGCTCAGCGATGATTCTGGTCGGCCGCGATGTTTCTAGGTGTTATGACCAGCTTCCATAATCGACTGCTAGTGTGCAGTTCAAGGGAATCAGACGTTATCGGCTGATGCTTACCTCACGGTGGTCCAGGATGACATCATAGGGAGAGGGCAAATGCGTAGGGTGGCCCGGGAGGTGAGTTTGGGAAAAGAGTTGGCGGGTCACGGGCGTGGTCAGGTGCTGTATAGTAACATTATGTTGGTCAAAGCCAGCGACTGAAGCTTCAAAATCATCAAATAAATCATTCAAATACATACTTCATATATTCTATTAATTTCGGTGCAATGGTTCATTAATAATATAAAGAACTGTAGCATAAAGAAGCAAATCGTACATGTATTTGATTATATTTTGAAGTAAGCAAGGAAAGCCATAATCAAACATTGCAGATATAGCATATGCTTAAACAACTTGTTTGAAAAATTTAATGTTACTGGTGGGAAACTTAAGCTACGTTAAAAATTTTACACTATAACCCAAATTACGTATCATTCCAAAATTTTTAAATCGCTACTTTCATGGAAATATTGTTGGTTTGCATTAACTGTAAACTGTACCTTTAATACAGGGAAATTATATATATATATATATATATATATATATATGACGGATAGAGAAATAGGTAAACTACTTATGCGTATGTCTCGAGAATGATGTCTGGTAATGGTGTATGTGCAGTACCGTTACTTTTTTTCGCCTCTTAACAAACACATCGACCACAGAAAAGTAGTTCTTCGGCCGATGCCACACACTTGAATGGTTGGGCCTCTGCATATCACTTTTCAATAGTCATAATCTGTATATTCGATGACTAACGTTTCTTACTGCATACACTTGGAATATTCACCTTGGTTCAATTGCCTTGACGATTTTAAGGCAAGTGTTCCAGTTTAGAATACCAAAATAACTATGGAGGTGCGTATTGTTCTCGCATGTAAATTTTACCAATACAGTTCAACATTAATTTTGGAGAATTGGCCATTAAAACATCCCCAGTAGCAACTTTTGGTTGGACCAACATTGGCCAACATGCCTACGGTGGGTCAACGTAGGCATGCAACGTTGGCTCAACATTGAAATGTCGCATGAAACAATGTAGACACAACATTGATTTCTGGTTGGATTCTTACTTATTTTCTACATTGGTCGAACGTCGTTGGATTGTTGAAATTGTGTATGTAACGTGCGTAATGCCTACGATTGACCAACGTTGGGCCAACGTTTCTCTACAAAAATACACACAAAATTGACTGCACAAAAGAATTATATTCATAATTATTTTATTTTCGGTATTCTTGTGGGTTATACTAATTATTAAAATCAGTAAAAAAATTCCGACCAGAATCGAGGCAGAGTCGAACACAGTCAGAGATTATGTAAGTCCTCAACACTTCAAATCCATCGCCTTACCTATTACTCTACGCTTTTTTTTTATGTAACTGCACCAAACATTCCCCCCCCCCCCCTTTTAAGTTAATCAATGAATTTCCCCAGTAGCTTTGTATCGTGTAGTTGTTGGTTTGTAATGGTAAGGTGTCTTTTGGCACACAGACGAACACAAACACCCAGTCCTGAACCCGAGGAGGTGGTTGTAAATGTCACCTCCCCGGCCGGGAATCGAACCCGGGATCCTTGCCTCAGCAGCCAGGAGCGCTAACCACTGAGCCAAGCGGTCGGACTACGCTGACACACATCGGTGATATATATATATATATATATATATATATATATATATATATGTGTGTGTGTGTGTGTGTGTGTGTGTGTGTATATGTATGTATATATATATATATATATATATAATAAATACGCATTTAACGAAAATTTTAGAATAGTTGAATTTATAATAAAATGATGTATCTTGAGCTAATGATATGTTTACTAACAATGCCATTCTACAGTCAACCTACATACCAAATCCTTTCAGTGGTTGACCTACTTTGGGTTACACAGCATTAAAACGAACGTAATGGTGCTTACCTATTGCCAACGGTGTGTTTACCAACTTGTACCTAACAATTAACCAAGAAATTAAAATTTACAAAAATAATGTTCTGAATATTGTCTTGCATTTTCTAATCTAATGAAATGGTTTTTAGAAAGAATCACTACTATTCACAGGGGAAGTCTGTAAACTTGTTGCCAACGTCGGCCAACTTCCAAACAAAAGACTTTTCCTGGTTGTCATAGTGTGGGTAATACAACGTAGGGCCAAATTTAATTGAAAAAACCTTCACCTAATCGTTTTATTTTCATCAATTTGCCAACATGTAACCAACATGTATAGTTTAAAGAATGTAGAATTTGTATATACACCATCAGTACCAAATTTTTAATACAAGGAGCATTTATGTTATTTTTCATTTAGTATTTGGAATTTTGTATAAACATGTGTATTGTTTGAACAATGTTGGTTCAATGTAAAATTACAGTCCTAACATCAAAGGTATAATACCGACTTGCTTCCAACTCTCAGCCAACCTACATACAAAAGATTTTCTGTCATTGTCTTAATGTGGGCTATGCAACGTTGGGCCAATATACTGAAAACAACCAATATCAAACCATTGGATTTTCAACATTTTGTCAACATGCAACCAATATTATACATTTCATAGAATGCAAAAGTATTATTTATTCCATCATATTTTATAGAACAAGGAGCATTGGTGTCTTTCTAAATGTATTTCGGATTTTTTTATTAAAATGTGCTCTTTGAGCAATGTTGGTTCAATGTAAAATTACACATCTAACACCAGCAGTATGATTACCAACTTGTTAACAACGCTCAGCCAACCTACATATAAAAGATTTTTTATTGTTGGCATGATGTGGGTTATGCAACGTTGGACCAATATACTGGGAACAACCTAATGTAAAACAGTTGGATTTCCAACGTTGTTCCAACGTATAATCAACAGAACAAAAATTACTTAATATTAATGTTTTAACTTAATAGTCTTATTATGTTGTCAACTTGAATTACTGGCTATGTTGTATTTTAAAAAGGTGATTTTGAACTCTTTGTTTTAAAATTTTGGTTTTGCAACGTTGGCCCAACGTAATTAGATACACTAAACCCCAACAGTATGTTTGCCAACTTGTTGCCAACATTCAACCTACAAACTTTAAATAACAATATTTGGGTCTTCGAATATGTTCAGATATTTTATACTTTAATATACGTATTTTCAGAATGTTACTAATTCATTGCAATAGTAATACATTTTCCAACATATTTGCTGGCAGACTATATTTCCCTAACGTTGTATTTACGTGTGTTTTCCGTCACAACGTAATGCCAACGGTTCCCACTAATATTTTCAACGTTGGCCCAACGTCGGTTGCTACTAGGGATACGCATATTGGATATTAATTTCTGAAACTGAAATTACCATCACAATCGTTATCTCTACAGTTACCAAGCTGTCAGTTTTATGTCAATAACATTTGAAAAATTATGAATATTTTAACTCATTTAACTGTTTTATATTAATTTTCCTAATGTAACTTTTGCGTTTGTGGCACACGCATATAAATATGTGTGCGCGTAGGTATGTGTCTCCCATTCGTTGAACGTACTAAAATGTTATTACTTTTTTAACAAAACCATAATATTGTTACTATCTCAGCATAACTTCTGCCGTTCGATCCCTGTAGGCGAAATTAATTATATATGTATACAATTTTGCATGCGTACATACATATATGTGTGTTTGTATGTGTACCATTCAGGTAATTGAACGTACTGACGAATTATTACTAACAGAATGTGAAAACATCACTTTTTCTTCGATTGTTGCAAATCCATATTTACGATAAATGAGTAAATCAGTTGGAAAAGAAGCCGCTCCCCTCTTGTTGGTGTAACACAAATATAATTTTCGAAATGTTGCGTTATGTCATTATTATTCATGACGCGCCCATTCCCAGAAGCCATAATCGAAGCACTGCACAGCGCAAAACAAATACTTCGGCGGGCACGCAGATAATTAGGCGTGTCTGTTATGTAACGCAATGGAAATTTGAATTTAGTGCGTAATTAAAAGCAGGCGTACGCTAGGAAATTTCGTACCATTTGTTATCGTAGCGACAGAACTTAATTGAGTTTATGTCGTTTTCAACTTTAATGGTCATAGTGTGATTTAGTTTCAATAAGAGTTTAATTAGAGTTTTTTTGCGTTTGTTTTAGTGAATGAAAAACGAAAAATAAAAAATTTGAACCATGATGATACTGGGAATATGCTAAAAGTTATTATCGAAATAAACCAAAGAGCAGAAAAACCGCAGAAAAAAAATTGTAAGCTAAATAATGGATATTATTCAACAGACGCAATTAAGACAAGCTTATTTGCCAAAAATCAACCATTCAGTACTTAAATAATACTTAGAAGTAACAAAATAAAGTAATAATGACAATTCAACGTTATAACATTAAGTTTAAAGAAGTTTTTTATGTGACGCAAATCATTCGTAAGTTGCACACGCACCGATAGAAACAAAATAATTTTATCTCAAACATGCTGATAAAATTAAAGGTTCACTCATAAAAGTGTCAAAAAGAAATATACAATAGTGCAAGTAGTGATATGTTTCAATGAATACAGCACAAGTAAAGCAAAAAAAAAAGTTGTTTTCATGTGTAATAGTACAGAGAAACAAGTATGTGCCAACTCTACGAAAGTCAAAATCGATTCACGGTAGGATCTGTTTGTACTCCGCATATTTTTTAGCCGATATATTATATTTTTTGGCTTCGTGTTTATTTCCGCTTCTTAGCGTAATCGGTTAGACGCCTGTCCACAGAGCGACAGGTCCTGAGTTCGCATCCCAGCTCGTACATAGATGTTGTGTTGTGCCTTCTCCTCATTTCACTCCCATCAGCTCTTAAGACCTTGTTACTAAAGAGCTGTTAAAACCTCTCACCGTCACAACAACAAACGACAAAGGACCAAATTAAATTATATTCAGAATATAAATGAACTGGCGATCGAACACATTAATTATGAATTGTCTAATTTTTCAGATAGAATTTCTTCTAAGTGACCAGCAGCTCAAATAAATTTAGACAACGTTAATCAAAACTCCGAGATTCAGGGCAAGCATAAGCGAAACAAATTTTTTGTTGAAATTGAAATTTTGCATCAGAACTGAAAATTATTAGTAGATTCTGTCATACATTAAATTATTCATGGAGTCATAAATTAATGTCAGAATAAAATAGTTTATACAAGAACGATATCAGCTATAGTAAAACGGTTATTTTAGTCTACACTCGAAAGTAAAAATAAGCTAATGAGATCCATTTTTCTGTGTTTAAATGTGCGTGTTTGTGCCTGTATGTTTGTCTATCCTTTTGGTCCATAAACTGTTGAGTACTAGAACCGAATTTCTTCTTCTTGAAACACGCTACACACATAGTATCAAGTAATGGTTTTCGACGTCTTCTTAGTATTATTTCAGAAATGGCGGCCATCTGAATATTTAAGGCGCTTAGTTATCAGAAACATTTTTTTTGACCGACGGACACCATATGTCATATTTTGAAAGGTCATCACACAAACTTTGAATTCATATGAGTTCACATTAGGTCAGCCATTTTGGGAAATATCATAACATGAGTAAATTAATATTTCACGTCATATTTCATTGACTAAAATAAACGAAATTTTATGTTTAGACACTACGTCATAGGTAGACGTATCTTGTTTTTGTGCTACGTTAGTAACCAAAGCATTTACGTCACAACTCGGCAGATACTGCAACGTTGCCTAACAAATTGGGACTTACTCTCGATTTAGATATTATATCCCTGGTGTTAATCATCTCACTGTTGGAGACAAATTAAGGCTCATCACACACACGTAAATATGTGTGTGTTTTCACTAAAGAAATGCATAAGAATTACTTGCAGTAACACAGAAACGTAGGCTCATAATTCATAGGCTTACTGCTGCCTGTTATCTCCTCTGGCAGTTTGGTAATGACCTGGTGTTTGAGTCAAGTAGGCCTACATGAACACAGGTACACTACACATTATTTCAGTTGAAATGTAGACTCCAAAGTGAAGCTTGCCGTAAACCACTAGAAGTTTATTCCTGAGCAGCTACACTGACGTGGGAGAGTATGTTGTCTGACAGTAAGTAATGGAAAACAGATAATCTTTAACGCGGAGTTCAGTACCGAAAGTGAAGCAAGTCAACTAATCTAAAAAAAGAAAACATTTCAAACACGTATCGGTAAACTGTCATTTTCCCGTCAGAGACGAATGGGTGTTGAAAAGCAGGCTTCGTGGCTTTTACTGCATCGAGTACAAGCTGTGTCCAAACACGGTTCCAAGCTGTCAGGTGGTGGAACTGAGTGAAATTTATTTGTGACTGTTTACATATTATTTTACTCTATCAAATTCAGATTCATTCATACAGAAACGTATTACATTTTAAAACTGATAGAACGTGTTCCTTTTTAGTCTGAATACATTTAAAGTAAAAGAACGTCATAACAACAGCAAGAATCACATAACAACGGGTAGATGAAAAACAAACCGCGAGACTTGCCAGCAAAACAAAGACAAGTATTCTTTAGTCAAATTCTAATTGATACATGTATAATTCTAAAATAACTGGCATAATTGCTGACACAGTAAACGAATGTTAAAAATCTGTTTATAGTTGTTTCAAAATTAGTCGAGATAAAAATTGAACCTGGTAAAGAGAACTGCAACCAAAAGAAAGCGATAGACTGATTATCAAAATACATACTTTTGTTCTCGAGAGCCCAATGTGGGAAGAAAAGAACCTAGGGTGTTTAAATGTATGACACAAACGTAGTAATCAGAAAATATTGATACATTTCCTATCAAATAGTCATATTCGTGTTTCATATCGGGCAATTACACTGGCAGAGCTTGTAAAAGTTTTCTTGGTAATGTTGAACTTCGAAACACTATGTAACCAACTCGGTACTCAAATGTGTTTCTCGGGGTGGGTGGTTGATAAAAACGTTTGTGGCCAAGCCTCGCTGCATCTGAACATGATGCCCTGACCAAAACTATCTCTGAAGACACTCACATGAAATGAAATATTTTACCTTATAAAATGTATTCTCATTAAACTAGTGATCAATACTACATTCACAGGTTTGATTTTTCATTGTATATTAATTTTTTTATTGTTTTGTTTATTTTAGTTCTTAATTATCACGCATTTTATGTTACTAACGGTGTTCGATTGCATTTTTTATTTTAATGATTGTTTAAAAATTTTTATAAAATATATAAAATTAATTAAATAACAAGTGCTTGCAAAAAAAATATAGCGCTTTAGAACTCCGTATTTTAAACGCTATGGTGCAAAGTATCGTTGCTTGCTTAGAATGCGTATTGTAACGATAACATTTATTTTATATATATATATATATATATATATATATATATATATATATATATATATATATATATATATATATATATATATATATATAGAAAAGCATATTTTACAATTTAATTTATACCAATTACTCAACGCTTTAGTTGGGAAGCATGTATGTACATTTGACTGATTACTCGTATTATGCATAATAATCCACAATCATCCCATCTCAATATTCCTGTCAGTTTTTTTTAATGTTGTGACTTTTATCTGAAATTTAAATTATCCTCGTGACTGGCAACTGTTCAGTCCCCGCTGCTCTTAGCTTTCCATAATACGGCTCTGCGAAAAAATCGGAATGAACCAAAATTAATACTTTTATGGTGTGGCCGTTCGGGAAAGCTACGCAAAACCGGTGTATTATATGACAAATCATGGAATTTTTACATATATAATACTGAACAGTAATTATAAATTTCCGTGTTGGACGCAATGCGTATTTAAACCCCAAATTATCTCTCTTTACAGCAGAAACCTAACCTAAATGCTCAAATCCGCTTAACGTATTGTAAAAAAATATCTCCATAAGTGGTAACTCTGTGAAAGCCCACACCGATCAAAAAAAATATTTTTTATTATATTCCGCACCATGCGTCCTTTTAAGGTTAGAAAAGAATTTCAAATAATATCCGTTCACGAAGCACAGAATTTTGCAAGTCGGTGCAAGGACATGTATGATATATCTTATGGTTATCTAAAGGCGAAGTAAATGTCTTAGATTTATACACTTAAAATTAAGTTTTAATTACGTTGCACAGCAAATTAAGTATAACGTCGTGGATTATTTTTAATTCATGGTCATACGAAAAAACAAGGACACTATAATTATATTTGTAACAGAATCAGTGAAAAGCTTTATTTAACGCGGTATGTTGAACCTGTGCAGTGAATTAATAAAACAATTGCCAAAGAGATTGCCTCAACAACAGAACGCAACTAGATGCCTAAAATCAACGTTTGTTTTATTTTTTAGGTGTTTTGACTGTCCCCAAACCGCCTAATACTTTGATAGAGTAATGCTAGGCATGGAAGAAAGAATTGTGAAGGAACTGGTCAAGACCTGTTTCTATGAACCATTCTAGCTTTCGCGTACAGATATTTCTGAAAACTCTCTAAAACTGAAGTCAGGAGCGTTGTACAGGGAATTGAGCTTATGTAACCTAGAACGCAAGCCCAGTGCTGTACATCAATTCTCCTCAATCGATATTCTGAATCTCAGTGAAGCCGTGTATGCGGGCGCATCGAAGTGTATGCTCCTTTTTTTTATTTCTAAAAAAGAGTTGGGAAGTTTGTGGATGCATGCTGCCTTACTCGCTATAAGACGCAGCAGCACATGATGTTATATGCCCACTTTAAGAAGACTTTCAGCACGTAGCATCATTTGTGGAGCTTTGACTGACGATGTTATATATAAATACATACACAGTATTGCTGACGTCCAAGTACAGTAAGGAATAATAACAAATCAAACATTGGGAAACTTCTTAGATTTTAAAGGAAAATTTGTAAAACCCGAGGAGATTTTGAGGAACTTTTATACATGTCCGGGAAGACTGTAAAGATGATTTTAGTGAAGTCTTGGACATACGTAATTGCTGTGTCGTCCCAAAAACCAGATGAGAAAAAAAAACTAGCCAAAAACATCCAGTCAAAACATATATATAAAACAAAATTACTGTAGTTAATCTTGCCTAGTTATTTTTGTCTCATCAAGTTTTCTGGGACGAAATCGCAGCAATGGCGTCTGCCACTATTTTACTACAACAAATATTATGTAACACTGCAGTAATCATTCAAAAATAATAATTTGAAGGGATATCGGGTGAAATTAGTGTAAATTAGCAAAATGTTTTAACACAAATCACTAAGGTGAAGGCTTGTTTTATATTCAAAGTGATGAACATAGAATGATAAGAGCAGGATAGTCTGGCTAGAAGCCAGAGACTGTCGAGCGCTAGAGAGTTCCACTCTTAAGACATGCTCTTGTTTCTATATTTTTACGCCAGAACGAGAGCAAATCTGTTTGGTAATTTGTGTTTAAAATCGTTTTTTCCAGGTTGGCTGATTTTCTGAATAAAGTAAATACTATGATTTTAGCTAATTGTGTAACTAACGAAATTCTGATTAGTTGACTTTTAAGTCGAACCCGTATAATTCCTTGTTGTAAAAAAAAATAGCTATGACGGCAAAAACCATTTCAAACAAAACTACCAGTCAGATTTTTTATATCTGCCCTAGTTTAAGCTTAAAAAATAAATTATTGCAAAACCATTATAAACAAGAGGGCATGCATGGCCGTAAGGGCGCGGTCGCATCAGTTTTCAACGTCTTTTTTATTTTTATATTTGTACCAGATATATATTTTTTATTTTAGACATAAATTATGATTAAATCTTTCTTTAAGAAAATTTGTGTATCTTTCATAGTTTCAGCGTAGTGAGTCGTAAACGTCAAAATTTGCACTTTACGGTTTTAGGTACGCCACTAAAACCAAATGGCATACCAAACCGAAAAAATTCACAGTGTATAACAACGATGCAGGCTATTATTTGACACATATAAACGAAAAATAAAATATTTTTGTATTTAATAAAAAATGCTGAATTTTGAAATGAAAATTTAAAAATTGCAACCATTTTCTAAAAATTCAAAAATATATATTTGTTTTGTTTATTTATATGTCAAATCATAGCCTACAACATTGTTATCACAATGTGAATCTATTCGGTTTGGTATGCCAGTTGGTTTTAGTGGAGTACATAAAACCGTAAAGCGCAAATTTTTACGTTTACGACTCATTACGTAAAAATTATGAAAGGTACAAAAATTTCCTAAGAGGAAGATTTAGTCAAAATTTATTTTCAAAACAAGAAAATAAATGTCTGGTACAAATATAAAAATAAAAAAAAGACGATGAAAACTGAGGTGAACCGCGCCCTTAAGGTAGCCGCTTGCGTGGACGAGTTTTTCGCGTTCAAAGCCTAGAAGTGCGGAAGAAGTAATGACCACACAGCACACACATCACACCTCGCCCTAGCCTCTAGACGCAAGTCTCAGAACTGACGTGCAATCTTCTCGCCGACAACTCACCTGTGTGAGACTTTCAGTGGTGGCCATGTAATTGTTTAATGGAACATTAAGGGCGTTGGACCCGTAAAATTTATTATTTTTATATTTGTGCCGAACACTGTTCAACTTTTGCACATCAGATAACACGGCATTTCCCAAAAAAAAATTAGGCCCCATAGTTTTAGCATAATCACTCATCAAAGTCACAAAATGACCGTTGCGGTGTAGCCAAAATCAAAAAAAAAGTAATTATCTAATGAATTCAAAATTACGGGAACTGAAAGTCAGTGTATCAATGCATTTTATGACATGTTTGACAAAAGTTAGTTTTGAATATTTTAGTAGCAGCCAAAAGTCAAAGTTATGCAAAAATTTACTCATTTCCATCAATTTTTTTAAATACAAAAATGTATCGCTTTGTGTTTAAAAAAGTGACATGAAGTAGCTCACATCATTAAGTATCAGTATGAATTATCTTGTTTCTGGAAGTTAATTATTTTTTATTATTTTGGCTACACCGCAACTGCCATTTTGTGACTTTGATAAGTGATTATGCTAAAACTATTGGACCTAATTTTTTTTTATTTGGGGAAATGACATGTTATCTGATGTGTAAAAGTTGAACAGTGTTTGGCACAAATATAAAATTTTGAATTTTTACGGGTCCAACGTCCTTAAAGACAAAGGGTGTATTATACACAAGTATTACTTTTAATTATTTCTGCGCCAGGATTTTCATACCTGTAAAAAGACCACAAAAACACCCATTTTCGCCCACTGTAAAATACGCTTTAACGGGTAGTAGGGAACCTTAAATATGTATTCAGGTGTGTAACGTTCTGTGAATGCTATTTCTTAGCAGACATCACTCATACACGGAGAACCGTTTTCGAATTTTCTTGTAACGGCTGAAGCTCTGCACGCCACACAGCGACCTAGGAAGTATCCCCCCCCCCCCCCGCCCGCACCCCAGAAACAAGCGCTTTCGAATTTATGCTCTACTGACGTCCACGTAACGACACGCTAGGTTGTGCTTAAACTGACAACGATTCTATAAGCTGAGAGGAGAAAAAATGCAACAAATATTAATGCTGGTCTACAGTAAAGTAAGCGATTTTGTTCTTTTGAACATAACAATCTTGTCAAGAATATTAATAAAGTCATGTAGCTTGAGACGTTAACTTTTAAATTTGGTCAAATCTTGTCCGATATATATTACTGTCGAGTTTATTTTAACGAGTGAAGAGAAGACACAAGTTGGCCACAAAGATTAAAATAACTACCATAAACAAGGGTTAATTCGTGACAGTTGTAGGTTGCTTTGTGACTCTCGAAATGTTTATTTATTAGATTTTTAACTAAATAAATAGCCTAACTTACATGGATGGGTTAAATGTATGGTTTTAAGTACACAAACACAATTCCATGCTCTTTAGTTAAAAGGTCTAATAAAAAATTTACATTTTGAGTGTCACAAAGTTACACTTACTGTCACAAATTGACCACGGTTTTCGATAGTGCTTCAAAAGTGCTCAATTTACCGTGAGAATACTCTAAACGCGCAGCAAATGGTACGTGCAATTGAGTTGAAATTTAGATACGAGCTGTTAATCAGCTGCGTACATCAGTTTATAAGCGGCTTAGAACCATCAGACTAGTGTAAATGTCCGCAAATGCACTGTACATTAACTCTCCCTTCGACGAGAGTTGTATATGGATGATCTCGAGTATAATGGACATTCCGCATAGTAGTTAAGACCTTGTAACAGTGTTGATGTATTATTTACTCTGTGAATACCTACAGATTACTCCACATATTCTCTAGAACTCAGAGCTTGTAACGGGTGGTTGTAAGCTAATCATATTTAGTGGAGTGGAAATGTTTTGGCCAGCACATGAAGGCTCCAGCTGGCTGGGAATATTTTGAGTGTTTGAGGCGTTTCAGAGGCAGTTACGTGCCTCAGATATATAATTGCCTGAAATTCAAGGCACTGAACTGTAGTGCAGACACTACGTTACAATCTCGCCGATTCCTGGCTTTCAGCGATGGATGTAATATCGCGTTATGACGTAATAATAAAGATACAGGACAGCTACTAGTCTCTCTCGTACTTGCATATCCTTACGAGGCCATATCAGTGGTTTTAGGCGCGTGTATGCAACCCGCATTAACTCCATATAAATCAAGGCTAATTTTAGGTTCGCTATAGCATTAAGAGTATTACACATATCAACATAATCTTCGCGTTTTATAAGAGACCGAGTCGTTCTTATTTTCGCTACGTTCGCCGAAGTTAAGTATAAAGAATGGTTGCTCCGACTTTCTTTCGTATCACGTTTATAATGTAACCGTTTGTTTTACTTCACTTCGGCAAACGCAGCGAAAATAGGTACGACTGTGTATTTGATGTATCGCAAAGAAGACGTTGATATGTGTAACGCTCTTATTGCTATATCCAACCTAAAATTAGTCTTGATTTATATGGGGTTAATTCGGGTTGCATACATGCGCCTGAAACACTGATACGGCCTCTTAAGCGGGAGTTCCGTCTTTAGAAAGACAGCTAATTTGACAGTTTTCACATTCACTGTCATTTTGATACACACACACACACACTAGCCGGCCGGCTGCGGCGTTGCCCGCGTGAAATTATGTAATGTAAACAGTAACTCTGGATAAAATATGTGACGAAGCATTTACCAGCTAGCGTACTCAATAACAGTGAACTATAATGAACTGTCTTAGCTCAGTGCAAAGAGCGCGCGCAATATGCTCGTATGATGTCATAGTACTTCCCATCGCAAGGTCTTGCACGGGATGCGAACACATAACCCCACCCCTTCCACACCACAAACTTTATACAATACCTGAGTGAATGTTAAAGGCATGCCATGATAATTCTTTCGTATGTAGTGGCTACAGTCCAAAGAGGTTCTATTTATGAGTAGGTTGGCAAAAAGAAACTACTGTTGAATTATTTTTCTGTGATCATTCTCTTTTTTCGGGAGACTGTTAACATTTTACTGCTTTTCACCTACTTAATTTTCGACTTTCATAAAAACCTGAATTCGATTTGTAGATATGTTCATAAGCTTTACTCTTATCAAAAATCATCTCGATATCTCAACGGGTATAAGCGGTACAGATAATTATTGGAAATCACATTTTATTTTTTTAAACAGCTTTCAAGGACGAATTCCGAAAATTTCTGAAATTACTTTTTTTATATTTACGTACGATTTATTTAAAGCAAAAACCATTTCAATATTTCCATTGGTTTAGGAGATATGTGGGATTAATTAAAAAAGAGGTTTTATTTTATTAAGAGCATTCATGGATAAATTTCGAAAAAATTAAAAATACTTTTTAGATATTTGCTTAAGCATCATTTAAAAAACAATTTATCTCACTATCTGAAATGGTCTATGAGAAATCAAGGATTAATGAAAAAACACATTTTACGGCTTTTCACCCCCTTAATTTTCGATTTTCGCAAAATCTAAAAATTTTCCGAACATGCATTTTTTTAGGCAATATTATGAAGTCAAAAAATTTATGATAGCATTTCTCCCCTTTCCAACCATTTAATTATCGAATTTCGAAAAATCCTTTCTTAGTGGGTGCCTACGGGGAAAGTGGAAGCTTCCCTCAAATTTGCATGGTTCTAAGTCCAGCGGTTTGGGCTGTTCGTTGGTGAGTGAGTGAGTGTGTCAGGACACTTCATTATATATATATATATATATATATATATATATATATATATATATATATATATATATACATATATATATATATATATATATATATATATCGGGCTTTACGTCTCGCCGACAACGAGGTCATTTGAGAAGATTACATACAGCTGTACACAAGGACAGTAAGGAACTAGTATGGAAATCGGCTATGACTTATTTAGGAACCATCCCAGCGTTAGCCTTGAAACCGCGGAAAAGCGAAATTAAGATGACCGGAGTCGGTAATCGATACAAGGTCTTCCAGAATGTAAGTCGGCCATGTCCTTTGTTAAGGAACCATCCCAGCATTCGCCTGGGGCGATTTTCGTGGGAAACAATGGAAAAACAAAGCTGGGAATCGAACTCGGGTCCTCCCGAACATGAATCCAACATGTTACCAGTACACCTATTGGATTGATGCGTAACTGAGACTTATAAAATAAGAATAAGGCACTAGTGTTTGCAGTTCTTATGTGAGCATTGGTCGTTTATCACAACTTACGTGACACATTCTTCCTGTAGCAGTTATGGGATTGTGTAATATTCGTTTTAACAGAATACTGAGAATTCGAGGGGAAAAAACAGTCGGAAATTTTGAATTTCGACAAACTTAACTACAGTACAATGGAACATTTGGTAGTTGCTTCAAAACGTGACAAATACTAACCGTGCATGTTTCATGGGAAACTGGTTGTCATTAGCCAAGATAGGAAGACGAATTATTTTAGTATATTTTCATAAAATAAAGAAAATTAAGAACTTCAAAGAATTACGGACAGACAAACACACGCCGCATTTTTATGGGGAAGACAGTGTATCATCTCGCAGAGGAGTCTCTCCTTTGTTAAAATACGTGAGAGGAAAGAGAATTCTACAGTACAAAGGACGTATGTTCATATTATCCACCTACCGAGTTCTGTCCCCTTCCGTTTCTTAGTTACATTAGTATAATACGACTTGGAGGTATTTTTTAATTACAGTCCGCTTCTTTGTTAACGGTAGTAATTTTTGCACAAGATCACTACACATATAATGAACTGCCTCACTTACTCATCAACTCACAGCCCAACCCGCTGTACCTACAGTAATGAAATCCACTAAGAAGGAATCTTTCGAAAGCCAAAAATTAAGGGGAGGAAAGGGGTGACATGTCTCAAAGAATCCTCGATATCTCTTAAACTCGTCGAGATGACAAGATGGTATTTTCTTCAGCACGAAGCTTGTGTAAATGTATGCTACGCAATTTAAGACTTTTTTTTTGAAATTCTTAAATTAGAGGAATTCAGAATATAAAATATGTTTTAAATTTATCCTCGATAACTTATAAATCCGTTGAGATATCGAATTAATTTTTACTTCATAATTTAGCTACGTAGGTACCTCAAAAAAGTTTCAGGATTTATCGGAACTCAAAACTAAGAACGTTAAATAAATAAAACAATTTCCCTATAGTTAAAACTTAAACACGTTGAGATATCGAGATTACTTTTAAATAAAAAAAATCAATTTCAGTTTTTTTATTCAAAATTTAGGTGTCTTAAAGGAAGTAGAATTTTCCATAGTTCCCGACAAGAGAACATGACCATGTAGAAATAATTCAAAAGTGATTATTTTGCTTTTCGAGTCATAAATGAACCTCTTTGGGTTTATGCCTGTATACACGTAAGAAGTCTGACCTTTCTCAAACGTAAAAATTAAGGATTTGCCAGAACTACGAATTTCCGAACACGTATTCACCAAAAAAATAGTTATTTTTACGTGAAGTTATAGCCCTTGTACATTTTTAATTTCATGACAACGATAAATTACAGCGAAATATGTATTAATCATTCAATTAAGAAACGTTCCGAAAAGATAAAATATAATACAAATATCCCTTGCACGCTGCGGCTTAAAATCTTTCACGTAAACTTCGTCAAGTTTAACCAGGTTAGGTCAAAACTTTGCCACTGGCCGGCAGCAAACTTGGCCCATTAGGGTTTCACTCGATTCCAGAAACCAGACCGAGTTACCCAAATCTTTTCACATGCAGCAACCTCAAGGCGGGTTCAACATGGCATATGTGGAAGCCTACACAGCAAACATGTCGTCAAAACTGGCATACACTAAAATTTTTCTTCCAGACATTTTTGTAACTTTCCAAATACTTATTTTATAGTTTATAAGGAATTTCCTGAAATTATATATACACTTGCGCAAATTTTTCTGAGCCATTCAAAATATTTTCTGTGGACGATTGTTCAGATTATTATAAATTATACAGCATATGTATCTATCGTGTCACAAAAATGTTTTTTTACCCAAATTGCTGATTTTTTCAGAAGATCGTTAAAATTGTAAAATGTAGAAAGTAGCAGAAGTTGATTTGGTTTGATAACCAAAACACTCTTTACAAAACTATTTTTCTTTCTTATAATTATTAAAAATCATTTTACTGATGTAGATATTTACAACATTCTTCGTATATACCGTAAATGAAAACAGTCTACTCGATTCAATTAAAAAACGTTGTTTGCTAAAGTACGGTTTTTTTCCTTTTTGTACAAGACGTGATATTTTGAAAGTGCATGCAAACTGCCGAACATTTCTATGGATTCACCGAAAAACAGTTCTTATTGATCCACTATCTGTTGTCGCCTCCCGCACACCAATAACATTAGTGTTTCCAATGATAAGTGTTAACGCTCTTCACCGTGCTTTGTTACGTATTATAGGTCGAGCAGTGTATTTCGGTCGCACGATGTTTCTGAAGGACATTTAATGGTCGTTCAGTTCTTGCTGATTAAATCGACCAATTAAAATAAAAAATACTGACGCCAGTTATTTTCTGAGCCTGTTGGTTTCAGTGCTTTATTGAACGGACAATACACGTAGTGTGATAAGACCTATGTCTCATAGCTGGGAGTTTAAACGGGGTATCGATGCTATAATAAATTAACTCCCAATCAATATATGTTTAAGATGGCTCTTTTAAAAAAAATTTCGTAAAAAAAATTAAGAAATATTGTGATTGTAAGGATTTTTAAAAGAATATAGCGAAGAATTAGTTGACATCGCCAACAGCAACAACTGATTCATCTGAACTTTAGAGAGCGTGGTACATAATTCAACGCTAAAAGCATTCATCTATAACTGTAGGTTTCTTGAAGCCAAATTGCGAATCCTAGACAATAGTTTTATCCAACGTTTTAAACAAAATTGTTTCCAGATTTACGAACTTCAGAGGCACAATCTCTGACGCCGGAACCTCGTGCATTTAACTGCGGTGCAAGAGATCACGTCTAACGAATGAGTAATTCTGGATAAATATTTACTCATAAAGTTGGCAAATACCATTATCTAGGATTGCCATTGAGAATTTTATCCATATTGGCTTCGAAAAAATCGTAGAAATCAATTTATGTTTTCAGCGTATATTTATCTACCACACACTCTTCCCAATCATGCATGTACACATGTAAACTGCGGAGCAAGGCTTTTCAATAGGCCCAGTGTGTCAACTTCATGTTCCATGAATACAAATAACTTACAGGTGGTTGAAAATGAGAAATACAAATAAAATTATTTTGAGAATAGTTCACAGGCTAATTAATGTTAATACCTGTACCGTACTTAGTACCATCATCTTAAACATGTGTTTTCTGATCTGAAGGTAACCAAACTGTCCTTCTACCTAATAAGCCAAAATATTAACTAAAACTGACAGTATCCCAATTTACTGCTAAACAATTTCGAGTAGAAATAATAAACATTATAACCACAAAATTATATATAGTAACCAAATAACCGCAGTGTTATCTCTATACATAAAATTAAGTATTCCATTAACTCATCAACGCAAAGCCCAAACTGCTGGACCTAGATACATAACAGTTTGAGGGTAGCTACCCCTTATGACGTAGGCATCCACTAAGAAAGAATTTTCCGGAATTCGAAGATTAAGGGGGTGAAAAGGGGTGAAATATGTTTTCAATAAATCCTCGATGGAACTTAAACTAGTATTAACTAAAACTGACAGTCCCGAGTTGGTGCTTAAGGCCTTGTTATGGAGTTTTACAGTGATTTCGAAAATATTTTTTTATTGCTACCTGATACTCAAATCAAAATTTCGCTGCACAGTTTTGACACTTATATGTTATAATTGGTAGCTGAATTTTTTTGTAGAATTATACTGAATGGTTTTTTAGATTTCATTACCCAATGTACCACGTTTTTCGTCGTAAAAATAAGCAAAAATGAAGGCAATTATTTTTTTTTGCTGGCGAATGGTACATTATTTTAAAAAAACGCGTCCACATTATTGTTCATCGTGTGATTGCACATTTCAAGTATTTTCGTCTCAGACTTGTCTTTAAATTGATCACCTGAGAAGTATAAATTGTAAACACTGACAATTGATTTGAACTCAGTGTCTCCAAGGTTTGTAGACAGGGTCCTTCAACACCGATCCACAATTCCGCATATTATTATTAGTGTTATTTTTATTATTATTATTATTATTATTATTATTATTATTATTATTATTATTATTAATGTTCACAGAATTAGGAACTGTACGCGCAAGTTACTAAGAAGTCGACAGACCACAGTTAGACGTCGAGCACGATATACTGGAACGTAATTTGTCTGAAAGACTCTTTAAATTGCAGAGAATTAATTTGAGAAGAGTCATGGATGTACACCATTGCAGTAATCTTTGGTCCCAGTAAACCAGGTGAGACAAAACAAACAAGGAGGAGCAAGACAAGACAAGATGAAGTCAAAACATACATATAAAGTTGTACATTAAATTAAGTAACTTAAATATAGTGACTAAGACCAGGGAACCGCGTGGCGCTACTAGGATTATCCTTGCATCTTTTCGACCATGAATTTGATTACAGTATGGGATGGCAGGCCGTTGCCAACTCCCAGCCTGGAGGACTAGAGATGAATGAGGGGTGACATAAAAGAGACCCTACAGATCGAACAGCGACGGAATGCAAGGACTGAAGAAACGGGAGTGCCCCGAGAAAACCCTCCGGCCAACGGCAACGTCCGTCACATTTCCTATATGCGAAAAATCCGGGACCAGTCCCGTCGGAAATCGAACTGAGATCGACTCGGCGGGAGTCGAGTGCTCTGGCCACTCGGCAACCGTGGCCCTCTACTTACAAAATAAACACACGTAGTAAGACTCGCGAGGAGTTATGTCAGAAAAAATCACAAAGAAAATAAAATATATATATATAGCAAAAAAAACAAAATGAGAAAAACTGAACTAAATAAGCAGGACAACTGAAAAGACTCAAGACAACACAATAAATCCAGTCCAGACAATTACTGGGTCGGAGAAAAAACAACACACAAGACCTGGACAAAACAACGAAGACGACACAAATAAACAGAAAAATCTTGAGATGTGTTAGTCGCAATATTATATTTTAATATTGAACTAAGCTGATGCTAACTAAGGTGTCAGCACTCGAAGAATCGCTAATGTCGTGAACTCATCACGACCTACAGTCTTTTGCATTTTACTGAGAGACATGCTGCGCATCACTACCGGGCATTGCAGGAACTTCTTCCCCCTGAATGGTCAGTCCGTTGACTGTTCCAATGCCATACTGGGACAGTATGCATTAAAAACGGCCGCTCCTACGAGCGTACCAGAGATTTGTGGCGGATACCAAATTTTCCTTTAGATGATGTCATGAACTTTCTGCTTGACATGAGAACAATGGTCCAATGTTTGTCAGCCTACTATGTGAAACTGATTAAACCATGTATTTGTTCACACGCGTGTACATTTCGGCCGTTGGGGGGGGGGGGGAGTTTGATTTTAGCGGGGTACGTGTTGCAAGGTAAACAAGACCAGACGAGGGCCGCGCAGATCTACGAGTAGTTCGACGGACATGCAGAATGTTAGTAGCAATGTGTACTGCGGCACCCTCTTCTCGAGCCGTGCAACGGACGTTAGTTTGTAAGTACATTTTGTGCTTTCTTTTGACGTCTTACTGACAGCGTGGTAGGTAGTAGATACTTCTATCAGAGAAGCGTCCCAGTATCCGCCTAGAACGATTTCGTAAAACAATGCAAATACGCAATCGTGATTATTTGATCAGAAATCGAATCTGGGTCCTTCAGAATACAGATCCAGTGCATCACCGCAGCGCCACCTCACTTGGGCCATTTATCAGCCGATGCCACAGTCACTTCACTTCCATATCGTTATAAAAAAGTTATTCAACTTGTAATTAGTACGATACTAGTTTCCATGTAGTCTTTGTATCTTATTGAAATCGAATTCGTTCATCTGTATAAACTGTGCAAGCGGTAGTTTTGGTAGAACTAAAATTATGTTGCTGACGATTTAATAAATAAATATAAAATAAATATAAACCATTTTAGATTTAATTATGCTAGAAATGCGAGTAAAATTATGAAAAAGAATCTTTCACTGGTAACTAAGAAAATAAAACCTCTTTGTAACACACTATTTTTTATAAACATTCGAGAACCAAGCAAGACCAAAAAACATGCATGCGTGGACAGAATACGTGTGGATCAAAAATATAACTTAACAGTGCGTGCATGTAGCCTATTTCCGATACACGTTCAATCTGATCACTCTTAAATGCCACTTTACAGTGGACTTATCCTTAACCACCCTACTTTTGGTGTAACGAAGACTCAAATATATTTGCACTATCAGAGTGATACAGCCAAGCGTCAGAATCGATAATTTGTATGGAGAGCAATTTTTAATTTTGGGCAATTTCTTATTCAGTCTTAAAATATTTCTTTGATGCTGGATAGCTTGAATTCCAGAATAAAAACTTTCCACTGGGGAAACTAAACATCACTAAAGTCTCTATTGGACACGTTACTTTACTACTACACAACAATGGAAAGTTTAAGCGTTCCAAATAACAAACCGATGTAGCTTAATTTTAATAATAAAGGTAAAAATATGGTCTTATTACATTTAGAAGCATGGAATGCTCTAATTACAGTAATTGTTATAACTAAAAGGTACATTTTTGGGTTGTAACAGTATTCCATTCGCAGTGCAATTATTTCATTCCAATTTATATTGTAATATAAGTTTTGGGAAAAGTTCCAAAATAAACTTTAAAGCGGCATAGAAACTTTGTGTTCGCAAGACTTAAGAGTCCAACTAGCAAGCCACTTAGCAAGCAAAATTGTTATTTTCCGAGAAATTTCATGAAAACTGCTTGGCATCCTGTAAAATGCTGACAGTAAATTTTATATATATATATATATATATATATATATATATATATATAATGTTAGTTACACTACTACTGAAGTGTTGCAGGTGAAGTTCAACTCAAATTCCACATTAGAGTAGTCTGAAAGGACTATATTTCCTCAACTTTACATTATGTCATATATTTCCATAACCACCCTGGACCAGTTGGCTAAAAAAATACACCGATTATTACACACGTGGTACTAAAACAAATATTTATAAGACATTACAACGGGAAAGCACATGTTTGGCGTAGAAATTAAAAAAAAAATAACTATCTTGTAGCATAACTAAAAATGTTTGGCAATACATTCCTAGGGAATATATGAAAGAAAAAAAGTTGTTAATCTGACGTGAGCCCTACACCGAGTTGCTACACATAACCTCTAGTAATACACAAATACTACGCTGCATAAATTATTTCCGATGTGCAATTATTTTAATGGCAATCGCTTATTTGTTATTACACAGCCGTCTGGACGAAGAACTCTGCCGACATCAAACAAGTTTGTAAATATACCATAGCATAGTTTAAACCAAGCCGCCTTTTGTCGTGCAGTTTGTACATTCTTTTATTCGTGTCCTGAGTGATAAATAATAATTTGTAGCGGCCAACAATGGCGGCGTGAGCACTTCTGAAATCAAAATTAAAAAAAAAAAAAAATACTGTCCATAACTCTATAAATGCTACTCTAGTGGTTAGAAACCCAGATAAGCTGACAAAAAGCCAGTAATAATATTTTAGAATTCTGATGAATTTCTTGCGTTTGTAAAGTTTACTTTTGCGGCCACTGAATTGTTTCTTATTCCATTTAAATTTAAGTAAAGTTCACTTGGTATTATTAGGGCCTACATTCATTCTTTCTTTCTGGATTATTAAAGGCCTTAATAAAGAGGACAGGCCCATAGGAATAATAACTTTAAATGCTAAAAAAGTATACTAAGCTGGCGAAATATTATATCCTAGACAAAGTTCTCTGAAAGTGTTCAATTAGCCGTGAAAATTAAACATTATTATTATCAGACTATGTTATTTAAGTATAAAAAATCAAAAATAAATAATAATATCTTAGGGATGTGACTGACTCCTACAGAGTGATGGTCATCCAAAAGGTCTTTGGAAATCACTAGCTGAATTCTGCGGAATGATTATTAATACAAACCATGTCCACTTACTTGCCTGTTCCAGTTCGTCTGAGCTACATGTACAGCTTAAATGACGCCGTTTACAGGACGTTGTGCAGTTTTAATTACCTGTGGCTGTCCTGGGTGTATGCCACGAGTGTCCGTCATCTTGAACTGTGCCATTGAACGAGAAGTTTGAAAGGTCGATTGACTTGTACTTCAAGGGGACAAAAAAAGATGGCCCACCAAAAGAAAACTCACCTGTGAACTACGATATTTAATTCGACGTGAGATAACGTGAGCTTTCCATTTTGATTTCACTAGACAGTAAAAAATAGCTATTACCTTAAATTTACGCAGAAAACTGTTCAACTTCTACACTTAACATATTATACACTTTCTTTTAAAAAAAAAAATTGTAGAAAACAGCTGAAAAGCTGTTTGAGCGCCAGGTAGACAATCTCCATAAGTTAATTTTTCCGTTAAATAAATTTCAAGACAGTTACCAGCATTCGTGTATGAGTGAAAATGGAGCCGAACAGCTTAAATTGGCTGCTTTACTTAACGCGAGACTTTAAAAATTGCAATCAGTTGTGGATGTTAGGTGCAAATTTCTACAATGATCTCTTATAAATAATGTTTTCATAGCGCGGAGCCCGGTAATTTTACCCTGGAACAAATTTTGCGTTTAATCGACACAATAAAAAAAAAAAAAAACAAGGAAACAGAATTACATCATTTCGAACGCTGTAAAGCGTAAACGGCGTTACATATTCGAGGAAATTGGTTTTATACCTTTTTAGGAAGACGAATGACGGCCTGTCTATTTCTGGTTCATTGACAACAGCAAAAAGTGGCATTCAGTGACAAATAATCAACTAATGAGACACCACAGATTTCTATCGTGTTTCATAATCGATTGCGTTGTCTGGAAGCGTTTATTTGATGTCAAATAAAATGTCTAAGATATTGTTGACGACACACGTCTAAATATTGACTTTCTGAAGACTGAGAAAAAAAGCGTTTTTATTAGAGTGTTAATATGTGGTAAATTATAAAACGTATATATTGTGGAATTGCCGATATGAAAAAATTGTAACCAGTTTCATCGTTCGTAAACAGAACAGAAACCTAATCTTAGGTCACGACGATTTAAAACAAACTGTTATAAATATCAATGATGAAAGTAAGCTTTTTCACCAACTATAATGAAGTTCCTTGACATTTAGCCACTTGTAACAAATGTGCATTATGTGGTTTCTAGCATCAACGAGTAATAGTGATTACTGCTCGTAATGCGGAAAGCTGCAACACTGCTACTTACCAGTTACATTTTTTTTTTTTTTTAGATTCAAGTTAATAAAACGACCAGGAAGGGCAAAGTTCATAGACTACAGTACTACATTCTGCTGAGGAATACACTCGTTCAGACAACGAGGAGACACTACCAACTATCTAAAATAATTGCCAACTCAACGCACTGCCACCACGACTTCCCACCGTCTTTGGCCTTTCTTCAAACCCGCAATAACAATGAATGTTTGGTCGTACATCACAGCACTTGCCTTGTGTTCGAGAGGTCGTAGGTTCGAACATAACCGTCTGCAGCATTAGTGGTCTTTCATTTCCGCACGAGACGAAGACGGTATGATTCGTTGCCGAGGCCCTTAACAGTCCTGACCATCTCGATCAAGTCCCTTTACATAAACTTTAAGTAATTTGTATTATTCATTTATTGCCATATCAGAAGCCACGTTCACCTTAGCAACAACTAGAAAATTATTATTTTAAATATAACGACATTTAAATATATTCTCTTGTCCTCTTGCTCTTTTTATCGAGAAATTTCATGCTAATGTGTATGTTATTTTTTTAACGGTTAAGATTATTTTATAAGCTAATAATTATTGGACTCTTTTACGTTGGCATATTGATCTGAATGGAAAAATTTTCCCATTAGTGAAGTAAATCACTCTTGCATGCAAATCAGCCTTGGACGCAGTTACTCGGAATTGAGAATTTTCTGAGTTTTTAGCGTGTTTAGTTGGGCACACATATGAAAACCCGTTATCCTGTCTACCGATATTGTTTTCAAAGTCAGAAAACGACTGCGGATGATTATTGTAAACAGGGCACATCTGATATCCAGTTTAATTCCTTTGCTGTGCACTTTCGTAAACTTCCGCAAGGTATAAAAATTAATACTTTTACGTCCCAACTAGTGTCTATTAAACGCACGAATGCTACTGAGAAAGTGACACAAGAATATGTTTTTCTAACAAATATGCTCTAACTATATTATTGAGAAGATGAAAAAGTAACTAACATTCATAACGAACAAATGTTATGAAAAGTTCACCGGAACAAAATTGTAAAAAAAAGATAGATCTACTTTTCATGACTTGTTGTCATTGTTACTGTTGCTATTTTATATGGTGTGTACAGGTAAATATCATTCTCAGATACATGACGGTACAATTTTTAAACTGATGTTTACAAAGTTTCTCACTACACAACGACTATATAATACTTACCAGGTATATTCATTTTATGTAAAAGTGAATATGGTGCAGTATTTTGAAGACGGTGCTACACAGACGACTGACGTATTCGTGCGAGTAATACTACGCGCGCCTCGAGATGAGTTAATAAGAGAGGTGGTGTTAGGCGTGGCGAAATGGTACGGAGACGACAGACGTCGGGGCGTCCACCTACAGCCCGGCGGCCGGTGTGAGTGTGAGGGTACGTTGCGAAGGACGCGCACCTATCGCGGGGGGCGGTCCAGACGCGACTGGCGGCCCGGCGCCGCGCGTCGCCGGCACTACAGCGCCCCTGGCGGACGACGCGCCAGCCTCGCTGCTGGAGGGTTGGTACTATAGGGGTGCGATGCACAGCGGAGGGTTGCGGTAGACACGCGGGGTTGGAGATAGGGGAAGATGTGAGAGATGCGCACGTTCCGCGAGGGGTGGGGGTAGACGACGGCCAACGTCGCGCCATTCAACACCGCCTCGCAGTCCTAATGACCACCCTCGCAAGGGGAATTAACCCACCGCAGTGAAGGGACGGCTAATGATCAGGGGGTGGCGACCCCCAGGAATCTTAACGACCCGTGTCCGAGCGCGTCTCGAAGTGCATCGGCGAGATGGACATTTCCGAGATGGGGCGCAGAGGTCGGAGCACCACCTAGTTCCGTCGCAAGTGTAAGTAGGTCCGGGTCCACTGTCATTATACTCCACCCATCGCCTTTAACCTTAACGTGCATTGTCGTGCAAGCAAATCGCAGCCCCCACATCTCCAGAGCTGCAGCGCTATTTTCAGTCAAAATTTTCGACTTTACAGCCGTAGGTGAGTGTTCTTTTTGGAAGGGTAATTACAGGATAATAAGGAGAGAAATTCGTAATCCAGCAAGTCTCCCAACAAAAAAGCGAGGACGTTAAATAAAAGGGACATAAAATTCTCGTAACTTTAATCTTTATATTCTTACGTTCACCAACTAATCAGAATATTAATCCACTGACGGGAAGTATGCTTACTTTCCTCTGAATGTGGATGGGAAATAACAAGGACGAACAACGATCAGTCAAGCACGAGGCTGAAATTACGACATACGGAAAATTGCTGACACATGGCAGAATTATTATTTTATTACATATATTTACTGTATTTCCGCAGAATCGTCGAATTTTTTTAACTGTTTGAAAAACAAACTTAGAGTTTAATAATTACCGTAGTCAAAATAAATTGACTTATGGAAATCACACAAAAACCATTTTATCATTTCTTCCACAGAAAGTTTCCTACGACATAAAACTTTATGACAGGTTGCCATTACTGAAAATGGCTTTCTCGCTCATCCATATTCCGTTTCGTTTCGTCTCCACCAACGTTCCTTGTCCCATATCGGCACATCCATCCGACCTCTTCCTGTGTTTACAAGTTTAAATGACTTGAGAGGTTAGGTATTATTAAGATGCTGCAGGTGAACAGTGGAACTACGTTGCGAACTTTCTGAAACGGAGAAATGTGTCTCTGTACATAAAATAAGGGTTAAATAAGGTTTTATCGTCTGTAAATAAAACTTCGTTAGAGCTGTTGAAAATATATTTACTGAGGAATAATACATAGTTTGGTCGATCTACTCATTCGTTTGGTTATAGACTTAGGGTAATATTCCAAAAGAAAAAAAAATAGTTCACTAGGACTTAAAAAGTAAATTATATTTATCTCATTTTGTTGATCAGTTTCTTGCATACAATACCAGTTTTTTCCGCTACGTATGTAAATAATTTCCGAATACATGACATTGATCATGATTTGAAAATCGCATCTTGATACGAATTAGAGTTCACTTAAACTGTAATATAATGTTCGACTTTGGATGTTAACCTTATTACAAAGTTTTCATGCAATTTTATTTCAATAACTCGTGTGTTGTTTTTATGATAATTACTGTACTCAGTTTTGTCTGTTGGAAATAGTCTACCTGTACGTGATACATACTCCTACAATGTGCCTATCTCACAAATTCCACTGATAACATCTACGTAATCTAATGGAAAAACAAGCCCATGAGAAGTGAAATTGTTAAATGTGGAAATGATCTGAGGTAATTGCAGGCATTATAAAATCTTACAGTTAGTCACAACATGGCTGCCTAGGTGACATTATCAGCAAGTACACCATCAGGTACTTGGCGGGTATGTAGCTATATTTTTGTCGGGCATATGGTTTATTTGTGTAAATGGTGTTTTGGGTCAACGTGTATGACATAAGTATTTATTCTACTGGCAAACAACGTTCGCAGATTGAGATCTTGTACAACATTTACAAATAAACAGTTTAGAATCGTACACCGAGTCATGAGTGTTTGTGAAACCTATAAATATTTACCACAAAACATTTTTAAGTGAACAGTAATTTAGTGATTAAAGTATGAAATGTGTTCTGTATCTATTTACTCTAGGTTAAATGTTTTATGTCTAACGTCATAATACACTATACTTAACCAGACATTTGTTGGCAGTTGCTCTGATAGCACTGAGCTGCAGCATCCGAATAATATTTAAACCTATGTACAGAAATTTAAACATGTATAGATATTTATTTGAAAAATTAAACTGCATTTTTATTCATCCAGTCATTATAGCTAACTTTTCTTACACCTTAGTAAGATTAATTTTGTAAGTTATATACTAACTATAGATACGTGACAAATAACTCTATTCGAACGTAAGTCATTAAAAACGTAGTGTAGGTTATTCAATGCATGTTGTCACTCTCAAATACTGGAAAGGAGTTATTTATTTTGCGATAGCAGCGAACTCAAGACGAGAAAAAAATTGAGGAACGTGACATAGAGATGTAAACAGTTGTTTCCTATTGAGAATATTATTTACTCTTCTATCTTGTACTTGTGTTGACCTTTATGGTAGTTCCAACCTGCTTTCATATGTACACCAGCGACACGCGGTGCTGGTGTTCCCTGGCGGTCAACCATAGAAGTGCTAACCATGCTCAAAACTACTTTAATTCAGTTATCATATGACCATCAGAGTATTAAAGACTCGGTACGGACTGATGACATAGAACCTGTTTTCAGTCAGCGCCGTGGGAGTAGCTGTTTTCATATCGGTTATATGTATGGTATAGCTAAACGAAACTCTTTTATCAAAACACTCTTTCTATTATATTCATATTTTTCTTTGTACTTTTACGTGTAGTCGGGAATCGAAACCGGGTTTCCCGAATGGCAATCATGACAGAACAGCAGCAAGACGAGAAGTGTGAATAGATGTCCAAAAAGACGTGCGACCGGGCAGTCGGCGAACCAACGACGACTACAAATGTCTCTCCGTGACAATTTCGTCAGGTAAGGGATTAGAACTCGGGCTACTACCACTAGTTCCTCTCTTTCTTCTTACTCTAACATTTGTCACAACTTTGAATCATAGCATATATCAGATAGAGGCTCTCTACATTCATAATAGTAGAAACCTCTTATACCGTTCCCACTCGCAACGTTTGCCTTTGTTATTATGCTACCTTCATTTGTCCCTAAAATTGTTTTATAATACTCCATTACCTCCTTATGTTTGCCCATTTACAAAGTACACATATTATTGGATACCTAATAAACATTATTACAACGTTCTACTGTATTTATTCATGCATTTATTCATTTTATGTTTATTTTTGATTTTATTATTAATTGTGTTATTTGTATACAGATATTATTATCTATATGTTGGATTTCACGTGTCCTCGAATTGCTTTGCGGTTATGGTATAGATTCACGGAGGAAATTTAAATGGTCAGAACATGTGTAATAATTGCCCAAGCATTCACATTTTAAGATTTCGGAAAACTCAGTTAAAACCAAATCAGGATGGCCAGACAAAGAATCGAAACCAAAGCCTCCCGAATGCGACGCGAGTGTTTTGACACTTATAAACCTCGTACGATTATAAATACAAAGTTATTATTTCAAAACATTTCCTTAGTTTTCCTGTATTATTTATAATATGCATTCACCGTGTATTTACTTAAGTGATAAATACAAAGCGTAAATCCAGAAGCGATGACCAAAATACAACGGCTACTGTTGTATTAAGTCAGTTTGAAATTAATTCCTTACGCCATCATAACAACTGTTCAAACGATCGCAGGTCGTGCCAATTACGCAAGTTTAATTACGAAGTAGTTACGCTATCGTATCGTTGTATGTTCACGGGTAACTGAAAATTATTACAACCCCCTCAGTCTCGGACTAATTACTGGACTCTTGGCTCGCAAGCAGGAACTTCGAACATTGATGTACTACTGTTGACTTTGTGCTTGCTGAATTACTTCGACCACGGGCGTATAAGACAGTGTCTGGGAACTGGAGTGAAAATATAGCTCCCTTACTGACAGACTCAGTACATATCCGCCAGTACACTCCAGTATAATAATAAGGCATTTACATAAACACACACGAGTACTGTAAAGGAGTAAGGGTTGTGCCTCATGTGTTGGTTATCCTTAATTGGTAGAGGCACGATTATCTCGCGTATTCATCCGGCTGCAGCCTAGACTTCTCAGTCTTATACACGTTCTGGTCAAGGTCGAATATGCATTGGCTTCTAACTGTACAAACGGGTGGCACGTGATATCCCCACGAATTATTTTGTTACACATGACTGGTTTGAAGTCGTCAATGTTGTGTCGAAACAGCTGTCTTCTAATCACGGAAGTGAAAGTGAGATTTACGTTCTTGACTTTCAACCTGGCCTAGAATCAATACGCGAAATACTGGTGTCTCTATTAATTGGAAACGTAGTCTTAGAAGCGTGGAAGAGCAAATGACTATGACAGTAGCGCCAACATTACTACTCAAAGGAATTACTGAAACAATTTAAATAAATGTGTACGTTAGATATAACGTGTAAAACGTTTTAAATGCACTTCTTCGCCGAACTGATTAGTTTCAAGTCAAATTAGACAGACTGGTTATTTCTCAAATAAATGTAGTGTATTCTCTTTTCGTACATTGGCACAACAGACGCCTTTGAAAAAGTTCTGGTAAAAACCTGTTTGCGAAACCACTGCAACGCATTTCAAGCGCGTGGTAGGCAGTGACCTTAAGGGTGTCCCAGTGGGGAAAAATTTTAATTTTTTTATATACGTTTGAAATGGTGTTAGTTTTATAGACGTTAGTTGTGAGTACATTTTCCGCTAGCAAAAAAAATTAGCTCAACCAGTTTTCCCATAGTGGCATTTCAAAGTCAAAATTTTCACGTTTTTAGTTCTTACTATCCGCTTAAACCAATGAATATAAACAAATTTAAAATGCACACTGAAACAACATGTCATAAACTGCTGCTTGACATATTTTTAAATCCATTACAAAAGGTTTCTGTTTTTTTTCTTTGTATTTTCAGTGTGAATTTTTCAATTTATGAATGTTTATTGGTTTTTACGGCTTACAAGAACTAAAATCGTGCAAATTTTTACTTTGAAGTGCCATTATGGAAAAATTGGTTGAGCTAATATTTTTTTTCCGTAAGAGGGAAATGTATTCCCTCGTAACATCTACAAAATTAACACTGTTTCATTAAAATATAAATTTATGATTTTATTTACCAGACATGATTCTCCGGATCTGAGGCGCTGATACATTGGGTGAATAAAAACGAGAAGAAAAGTCTTGTACTTGCGAGATAGCAAGTAAAGACTTCCGACTAGGTGAATAAACGCTAGTATTTGCTTGTGCTTCAAGTAATTACTTTGAGCGAAGTAAACACTTAGTAAACACAATAAAACGGGTTGAATAAAAGTGGTAGTAAATACTTGTACTCTAGTAAAGGCTCATTTGTTCGCGAGGTTGGTCAGATCCATGCTTAAAGTGTTTACTTGTTGGTGAAATGGCCGGTTTCATGCAGCTGCGAGCTCGAAAGCAGTACAGTAGAAGATTAAATACTAACCCTAACAGTTGCAAACAATTACTGAGGTTTGAAGATGAGAACATAGATTTTCTTGCGAACTATTTCCTTGAAGATAGATATGAATATCGTGGAGGTGCTCTGTCTCCTAGGATGAAGATGGAAATATTTCTTAGATATATCAGTGATCCTGGATTTCAAAGTGGTGTGGCAGTAGACATAGGAGTTGATCGTACCACTGTTTGTAAAACATTTTCATATGTTATGGACCGAATAGTTGATAAAGCTGAAGAATGGATTAAATTTCCATCAACTCGAGAAGAAGTGAATACATCAAAAGCGGAATGGAGTTCACGATTCAACATCCCCACGGTTATAGGAGCGTTGGACTGTACGCATGTTGAAATTAAAAAGCCAAGTGTTTTCGGCGACGAATACATAAATAGGAAAGGAAGAGCTACTATAAATGTTCAGGCCACATGTGATGTACATGAGAAGATAACAAGTATTGACACCCAGTGGCCAGGAAGTGTCCACGATAAAAGGATTTGGCGTAATAGTCATGTACAGCACGGTCTACGCTTGTACAATGGTGATGCGTGTCTTTTGGGAGATAGTTGATATGGAATAACTCCCTGGCTTCTTACACCTTTCCCGGACGTTCACAATGCTCAGGAACGTTTATACAACCATACCCACGCTCAAGAAAGAGTAATAATTGAAAGGCTGTTTGGACAACTGAAGCAACGATTTCCAATTCTTGCAAATAAGGTTAGAGTTACATTGTAGAAAGTGCCTAAGATCATTGTGAGCTGTGCCGTTCTACACAACATTTCCAAGCACTTCAATGATGGCTGGGACTTTCAGTATCCAGACATTGAAGAAGGAAATGGAAATGATCACAATGACGAAGGGCTCGACATGGAAAATGAAAGCGAACAAATAATTCGGGCACGACATTGGAGAAAGTGCCTAAGATCATTGTGAGCTGTGCCGTTCTACACAATATTTCCAAGCACTTCAATGATGG
>PNEQ01063161.1:0-38169 GCA_003012365.1 Medauroidea extradentata
CCACAGGAAGCCTTTTATACTTGGGGAATGGCACAAGACCTGACATTGCATACTCAGTAAGTAGGCAAAGCCAGTACAGCAATAATCCTACAGTTCAACACTGGCAAGAGGTAAAACATATTTTTCGATACCTGAGAGGAACTGAGGACCTCCGGATGGTGTATCAAAAAAAGGGAAAACCAATTGAAGTGTATGTAGACGCAGACTGGGCTAATGATGCAGAGAGCAGGAAATCTTATAGTGGACTTGTGGTACTGTTAGCAGGGGGAGCTGTGGTGTGGCATGCAAGAAAACAAACCAGTGTGGCATTATCAACTGTAGAGGCAGAGTATGTAGCTATTGCAGAAGCTGTGAAGGAGGTGTTGTGGATCCAGAGTTTGCTAGAAGAAATTGGACAGAAGGACCTCATAAGTGAACCATGTGAGATTAAAGTGGACAATCAAGGAGCTATTGCTCTAGCCAAAAACAGAGTAACTTCCAAACGCTCAAAACACATTGATGTCAAATACCACTTCATTAGGGAACAAATAGAAAGAGGCGTAATAAGTCTGAAATACGTGGAAATCAACCAAAACTTAGCAGACATTTTTACAAAGGCTTTGCCTCGTAATAAAACTGAAATGTGTGTTGCCAATATGGGACTTAAAGGAGTTTAATGTAATTTCTGTGTGTGTTTGGAATGTCTCCCTTTAACATTAATAATTGTTTACCCTTTGTAACTTGTATTTACATGTGTGCAATTTTTTAACATATGATGCACAACAAGGGGAAGTGTTGTTGGTTGTACTGTGCATCATATAGCCTAGAGAATTCGACTAACTAATGATGGCAACACTGGGTTTTTGGTTCTGTTTTTTTATGTGTATTAGACGATAATGACGATGACTGTATGAGGCGGTAATTGTAAACCAGGGGAAGTTTATAGTTGATTTAAAGGTGTTTGGATCCTCCAAATTGCAGTTTTATTTTAACAGGTTCCAGATGATTAAGTGTGAATAGCTCTACAAAATAAGATCCAAGCATATTTGAAGTCTTCCCTTCCACTGGTTCTAGTCTGTGTTCAGTGGCTTTGCCACAGCACATACAAACTGCCAGCTTGGGGGCCTGGTGCTGTCTTCTTAAGAACAACTTTCACAGTGTGTACATTTACAGGTCTCTCTGCAAATGCTGCCAGACTCAGGAATTTTTCACCTTCAGAATTTAATTTTGTATTGAGCGTTGCATTTCCTATGGCCACATCATACTGAATCGCTATACTCACTGCCTTTTCAAACGTAAATTCGTCAGACTATAAATAAAGCAGTTGCATAATATTTCTGTTCTTTTAGGACATGATAGTTTTTTTTCCACAATAGTACAAAAACTCAAAATTTTTTTAATGGAATGCTTTGAAAAAATTCAAGATCAAAAGCAGTGATATGATGCACAGTTCTACAGAATGTTCAAAAATGCAATGGCCAAATTGATAGGGGAGGTGAAGGAGACAAATACAAATAAATTTGACCGATAACCCATATGTGGGAAACAAATAGTTTACGAGTAATCGGTCAGGGGTATCGGGTGTGATTCAGAAAACGATGAATTGTTTACGGTACTTTATTTATTGAGCAATGTCACAATAAATGTTCAAAATTAGCAGCTTTAAGAGGCTGTTCTAGTGTTTAAGGCACATGTATGCAACCTGCATTAACCCTTATGAATCAAGGCTAATATTACTTTCGCTATGGCAGTAAAAGTATTACACATATTGTCCATACTGTATAAGAATTCCATTATTTGACAGATCATAAAAAAGTAGGACAATGTTAACAAAAACATTATGTATCCTTCCACCACCATGTGCTTTCCAGCTGACAATCAAAAGATGTCAACAGTTAAGGTATAGTATCATTGCAGTAGAATCCAAAGTGTGTTGTGATTTTCTTTTGGTTATTTTTAGATCTCAGACAAGTAAGGTAATATGTTTTCAATACGGGCTGCACAAGTCTTACTAGGGTTAGGTAGGTAATTTTAATGGAAAATTATTTCATATTGCAGCAATGGATAGCCTACTCTTCAGTAGTTCAGTTAATATAACAACTCAGAATTTTACATCATTTATTGTATATTTTCCTAGGTATGCTCAAAATTGTAACATTTAATGGCATTATAAAAAAACTTGTATGGGTAACTTATGTATTTATATAATTTCAACTTGACACCTAACAAGTTTAAATAATAGTAGGTTATTTGGTTATAACAAACTTAAGTTGCAAGAGCATACGACAGCGCAATCAAACATCTTTAAACGAAAAAAAAAAAAAAAAAAAAAAAAAAAAAAAAAAAAAAAAAAAAAAAAAAAAAAAAAAAAAAAAATATATATATATATATATATATATATATAATAGGCCTACATGAAAGCATTAATTCAATTATTTTTCTTGTTGCCTTCAATTTGGTTCTGCAGTATAAAATCATACAAGTAGTAGTTTAAGTTTCATGTAGCAGACTATCGAAAAAACTTACCTTTATATATATATATAAACTTAACATATTTTTTTGTAGACTACATAGCAAAAATTTGCACTCTCACAACCTAAACGGAAATAATATATCAACAAAAAGCGTAAGTAATAAACAAACATGGGTAGGGCTAATTTCCCAAATCAGCTTTTAATCTTTTGGTAACTCATGATTAAACACATACATTTTAATGGCCGGGAAATACATAGGCTTAAGTTTTCTGACCTTTTCTTTTGGTAATATGTAGGCGTACACTTTTGCAGCTGACAGGCACAAAATATCACGTGGACTTAATATTAAATGGTACCTGCCGTACATATTATAAAAACACTGATATTTTCGTACAAAAATAATTTATTGAGTTGGCGACTTGAAAAGGCATGTTTACATATACGCCCACAACAAGAACCGTACAAATATAACACAAATTCCGTTAAAATAAAAGGTAGGTAACATTTTTTTGTCCGTAGCACTTTTTTCTGGAAGAATTACCTGCTTCTTACTTAGCGATTGTTTTTGTAGACATGCCACGATGCTGAAAAGCTGAACGTTTTTCCAGTTCCCTCTTCCGAATCGCGTCCTAAAATATCGCGTTGTCGTTGGCGACTACGGGCCGTGTATTTTAATTCCTGCATTGCAATAAATTAAATATATGCACAGAATTTATAACAACGCCTTAAAAGAAAATAATTACAAACGCACACGGTCACGAAACACGAACGCACGAGAAACTTACGTAATGGCGTCCTTTGTTTTGGTTGCCGGTACAGGTCTGTTGATAATGGTGCGGTTGTTTGTAAAATAGTTATAGATATCACGCAGTTTGAATAGAATAAAATAGTTATCTGACTAATGCTGGATACATAACCGTGTTAATATATTACGGTTCCTCCAATGTGCTTGCTTATTTTTCACGTATAATACACACTATTTTCAATGTCGGCGATGGAAGTTAACCGATTTGTTGTTCAGGGCTGACACTACTGCTTCATCAGGTCATACGATCACGTCCTGTTGTTTTAAATGGTATGTTATTCTGCCACGTGTTTGGCACGTGTTAAAAATATTGGTAGCATTGGCTGTCAAAATACGGAATTCTTACATGGGATAGACAATATTAACATTTTCTACGCGGTTTATCAAAGACACAGTTGTTCTTATTTTCTCTGTGTTCTGCAAATTTTAGTATAACAAACTTTTAACATTAAAAACCTAATACAAACGAAAAGTTTTGTAAAATTTACAGTGTACCATTCTTTATACTTGGCTTCGGCGAACGCAGCAAAAATAACGACTGCCTCTTTCATAAAACACGAAGATAATGTTAATATGTGTAATACTCGTATCGCTATAGCAAAGGTAATATTAGCCTTGATTTATATGGGGTTAATGCAGGTTGCATACATGCGCCTGAAACACTGGAACGGCCTCTTAACCTTTGTATGATGAGGCCCCAGCGCACTTTGCAGAACCAGTTTTTGCAGCACTTACCAATACCTTCAGTAATTGGTGGACTGGCCACGGAGGATATGTACACTGGCCTGTGCGATCACCAGACCTCACCCCATTGGACTTCTTCCTCTGGGGCTACATGAGAACTGAAGTGTATTCTAGCCCCACTCATTGGAGGAATTAGTTGCAAGGATTCTTGCAGCAGCCACACACACAGAACACACACCATGCATCTTCCAGCGAACACAGAACTCCTTGCTACGTCGATACAGGCTCTAAGCTGAGGTTAATGGTGCTCATTTTGAAGATTTATTGTTACATTAGTCAGAAAAATAAAGTACTGTAAACAATTACCATTGGTGTCTTTTCAATTACACCCGATACCCCTGAATACTCATTACTCTTGAACTATTTGTTTCCGACACTTGGTTATCTGACGAAATATATTTGTATTTGTCTCCTTCATCTTCCCTATTACTTTGGACATTGAATTTTCAAACATCCTGTATGTATGCGATTTGCCAAATAATGCTTAGTTATTTCACAAAAAATATTTTATTTGATTTTGGCTTACTTTTCATAACAAAATTAGTGATACTTCAGGTGCAAAAATTTGAAAAACTATGAGGTTTAGTGCTACCAATAAATTAGGTACAAACTATGATATTTTTGAAAATTGTGTTGGTTTAAAATAATTATTTCCAAAATCACTGTAAAACTACCAGTCGTAGCCTTAACCATTTCTTGAACTGGTCACGCAAAGCAGCATCGTGAAGGTTCCAAAGTTGCAAGAGCGTGTTAATTTCCACAAGTTCACTATAAAATTCAAAACTGTTTAATGTTCTTGTTGGAAACAACTATAAAAATTATTGACACTCAGCAATTACAAACGGCTCTGGAGGAAATCGTCTTGTCAACAATGCACGCAGATCATTGTAGGAGTGCTCAAAAATGGCTTCTTTGGCTTGCACAAATTACGTAGCAGTTCATACAATGATGTTTTGGCAAAAGGTCGTAAGTTACATTGCAGAGTTTTAAGATAGTAATTTTTTCTTTGGTAACTAGTTAGTGAATATTTTTTGAAAATTTACACGTACACCTTATGGTTGTGCAAATAAAATACATAGTCCGACAAATTACCAGAGTGGTTCAGTTAAGCTTTAAAATATCTTATTTAAATTTAATCATATGTGGCTTACGGCATTTTGCCAAAATACCATCGATATGTTCCTTTTTCTATGGACAATGTTAGGAATGCACACCATTTATTGATTTGTCTCCTGCCCCATTGGCGTTAAAAAGCTGCTCCAGCCTTCATTATACGGGTCTCTCGTGTCCTATCGAGCATGAAACTGTTGACTTTTAATTCCAAGCAGCTGGCTCAACCTTCACCCTTTGGCCATCTCTCGTCCATAAAAGTGACCCTGCCCAAGGCATGAACATGCTGTAGATTTTCATTACTGCATCTTTATCAGAAGTGAAATGTCAAAATCTGGCAAACTTATATCGTGAAGACTGTACCATTCTGGTGTTTAGAAGTAAGTTTCAGCATAAAAAGGCACTTTTCCAGTACGATCGGCCCCATCCGTGGTGGTTGGGGTTAGAATGCCTGGGGAAGAGAGTAGTAGCCTATATTTCAACCTACAGAGCTGAGCTGAAAGTAGTGAAATATCATGTGTGTCTCCTGGGGTCTGGGCCAGTCTAGCACACACCTAGAACATGAGGACAAGGGAAGAAAGACATTGCAATATAGGCCTAGTGGTAGAAGCCTACTTACAGTGATCTTTCAATAGAAAAATACATGTCGTTATCATCTTTGGTTTTCAGGGAGCAGCTCAAGGCTGCCCAACAGCGAGCCTACTAGGCTGGCACTACAATGAAGAGGAAGTGTCTGTTTTCATAAAAAAAAAAGTGGTATTTATTAGGCTCTTTTAAGATGGAGTCCCACCCCATATCATAAAAATGATTTTAGTATTAGTCTCCAAATTTTACGTACACATTGTTTGATGACTGTAAAAAGTGAGAATATACAGTGTTCATAATTTAAAAATAATTTATATGACTAATTATGTAGTCAATTATGATCAGATATTATAAATTTATTAGTTTATAGCAAGGTAATATATTTTACTAGAGCTCAGTATGTTTTTCTGAATAACCTAACAATACACAAAATAACCAGTAATTACAATTCGGCTTGTAATGCCCATCATTAAGATGCTCATCTCAGTGAACGTCCTTTGAGAATTCGAGGTCTTGAAAGCATAAGGACTAGACAGCGCACATCACTCCTCACCCTAGCCTCTAGGCACATCGCTGAACTGGCGTGCAGTCTTCTCGCTGACAACTCGCCTCGATGAGACATTCAGTGGCGACCTTATTAATTTATAACGTAATATTAAAAATAATGGTGTATTGCACATGTCTATCCTTCAAAAGATTCTGCAAGAAGATTTTCATGCTTAGAAAGCACCAAAAAAAACTTAAATGATTACTGAAAACGTAGACAAAGATGCACAAGTACTTACAGAAACAGTACTTCCAGGTTGGAGAACACACAAAACATAGATGGACAACACATTTTTGTGTGGTCACGACGTTTCACTGGCCAGGCCAGCTTCCTCGGGTGGCGAGTGATTGCACACTGCAGTACGGCGGGGCAGTAAGCGATTGTTGGTAACTAGAGCCTTTTCACCTTCAGACAATAGTGCAGAACTGAGGCACTCACAAAATCTAGACAACCACCAGGACTCAACATCCGATAACTTTCAAATTTCCAGCCTCACCCAAGTTCGTCCCTCAGCCGCTAGGTATGCTAGTTACCAACTATCGCTTACCGTCCGTAACTTAAGTTAGTAAAACTTAATTAACTGCATTACAACACAAAACAAATCGCTTAAATGGATGTTGACATTTGCAACTGTCAGCCTACAGTAACTTTTGTACTACAATTTTTTTATGTGTAAGTTACATTTGTAACGTAGGTATAACTTCATCAGTGATACTCTTCAAAATATGTAATAGCTATGTGACAGAAATGTTTAATTACTTGTGAAGGAGGTAAAGGAATAGGCCACATATGAAAGGAACTAGGTTTTGTGAATACACAAAAACTTCTCAATTTTAAAAGTTATTTATCATGTTTGGGCAGTCAGTATCACCACAGTTACATAATAAATAATAAGTACAGACATATTTTTAAAACACGCCTACCACATAAATTCTCAACTCCTGTTTCAACTAAGGTAGTTTCATAGAATCTTTGTGCCCTTGGAACAACAATTTGTAATATATTTGTACGTACAGTATTAATCTAGCTATCGGCAAGTACTAAATTCAGGGTTCATTGTCATACACTCATTCATCCTTCAATTCTTGTTGGCAGTGTGTTTACCTTGCAATCTCTGAGTTTTGTTTGCTCAGTAATTATGGTTTTGGTTATTGTTAATGTTACATGAGAAAAATTATTAATTAATTTATGAGTATTGCACAGTTCTATTATCTTTCATTTTAACAGATTCAGGTTAGACTTGTATATAATATATTTTAACTATCAATACAAATAATTATGTCTTTATAATTTGTGTTTACATTGTTTACTCTTAAATACACGTATGTACAACAAACTGAGTAGAATTTTTTAAAGATTTCCACACAATTACATTCAAGAATAACATTATGAAGATAAGTTTAGATTTAACAGCATAACTTTAGTGCACATTCGTAGTCATTTTGCAGTAATACCAATGCTTATTAACAGCAACACATGTAGATATTATTCTCTGTATAAGTCTATTTGGCACTGTTTTCATAGCCCTGAAGATGACTATCATTAAAAACTTATCCATTCACCAGTGTATTTTTATGTAATTATGCAGAAAATAATAGAATTTAAATGTGAAGGTTGTCAGGTAATAAAATTGAAATAACTATGTGTGCAAAATAGTTCTTTCCAACCAGTTGGACTGTTTACAGAATTAATAAAAGGAAGTCAATGTAACGTTAAAAATAATATTTACTGAAAAGTTACCAAAAAATTTATTACACTAACGTTCATATCAACAAAAATTTTAATTCAAAACATAAGGGACATTCTATTTCAAATCAACAAATTTAAAATTAAAAACTAATATCAAGGTTTTAGATTTTGATGATTTTTTGTAGGTAGTATTCTATCTATCACACGTGATCTTTCAAATGGCCTATTTTGAGAACCGGCTAACTTAAATTGGTGTAATTTTATTCCGTTTTTAGGGTGTTTCATTAAATATGGGTATTACACAAGTTGGTTACTTGAAAACGTTTTAACCCAAACATTTCAAAAAATAATTTTTTATAAAACTCAAAATTAGAAAGAAAAAAAAAATATATATGTATGTATATATATATATATATATATATATATATATATATATATATATATATATATATATATATATATATATATATATATATATATATATATATATATATATATATATATATATATATATATATATATATATATATATATATATATATATATATATATATATATATATATATGTATATATATATATATTTGATTTTTCTCATACCATATCTATTAATTACCTGTAAAAATTTCAAGGTGGTATTCCAGTGTTATCATACTATACCGTAGCAAATAGTTTAATGTTTGTTTAAAGATTCTTACATTGGAGTAATGCATACTAATCTCAAGTTCAACGAGAGGTAGGCAGCCTGAAACACACTGCCATGCATGACTGTGTTTTATAGCGTGGCTTGACGTCACGTCGACAGCTAACTATTGTGAGACTGGTATGTACAAAGGACAATTTCAGGGGATGGGAAGGAACCGGCCGTTGCATTTAGGAACCATCCGAACATTCACCTGGAGTTATATATTTCCCTAATTATTTGTCCTCGTGATTGCACTCCCGCTCGGTTAGCATATATTTATGACTTACCCTGCATTTTGTTTTTAAATATTTCAGTGCAATATAATTTAATTCCAACCAATCAACGTACTTAATTATTGCCTTCACTCGCCTCAAAAACAGTGCTACAAATACACAGAACAGAGAACATAATTGTAATTAAACTTAAAACAGAAAAAGTACATGCATTATAAAGATTGTGAAGATTTGGAGAATGTTACTTGGTCAGGCCAAGAATGGCAGTTTTTTTTAATGTGAAACAAATGGGTTAAATGTATCTTCCGAGGGCGGTGTAGAATTCTTGCAGACAAGCCAGTAGCTGGACAAACGTTGGCCTCTCTTCTGGCAGGGTGAACCAGCAGCAAGCCATCAGTGCAAACCTGTTGGCATAATTGTCGAGTTAGGCAGATGTCCACACACTAATACCCTTACCCTTAAAAATGTTTTAAAAACTGTATCATATACGTGCTTGTTGTACGTTAAGTTTTCTTCTCAGAAACCAGTCGTGCCTACAGGGGAGGGGGGGTATTGATGCAGGTTGCATCATAGAATTTTCAAGGGGGGGGAGGGAAGAAAATTGGAAAAATGATTTTAAAAAATCATAAGTTCAAAGGGATCCTTCATGTGGGGAATAGAGCAATGATTGACTGGGACGGGAGAAAAAAGAAAAGTTTTTGGAAGTATTTGCTATTCCTCTTTTGCCCCAGATGGGGGGGGGGGGTGTTGCATACATTCCAGAAAGAGAAGATGTGTTGTGTAAAGTTGCAGGAGAGAAAAAAGGGGAGGTGATGTTGGTTTTTTGGAGATAGGCACTAAGTAGCCACGTGACGTGCAGTACCTACAACGGCGAGCAAGGAATGTGGCTGAGTTATTACCAAACCCTTGTTTTCCATGAAATGGCCAGCACTGTCCAAGTTCGCATGCATGTCTAGAGGAAGGTTTGTGCCAGTCATGTACAGTTCATGTGAGCGTGAATGTCGATCGTTTTGAGTTGTAAGTATTTTGTGGAGATGTATATTTTTCCAATAGTGTTTTAATATTTCAAGGAGAGTTAGCAGTGCCGGTTATTTACAAATTGGCAATGCTAAAACAACAAAAACTTATTAAATATAGGTGTGAAAACCTGCCCCCCAAATTTAATTTATTCCAGTGTTTTTAGTTGAATTTTTGTGATTTTATATATTACATGAAAAAGTCTTGAAATTGAAATTCGTATCAGTATGTACTCTGACAGATAGGAGCGATCCTGAATGTGGGGAAGGTAAAGTGGTGGGATGAGCCACTTCCAAGACAACCAAGGATATAAGCAAATGTTTACTCTGGTATGGTCTATCCTAGTCTGTCCTCAACTCACTGCCTGACAAAGCTGGCCTAAGCCAGCAAAATGTCATACAACCACACACATAAGAAAACATGTTTGTCCTTTCCTATGTGTGTTCTGTACAGTTCGTACCTTACTTTTCACATAAAAAGCAATAAGTTGAACACAGAACCTGAGTTTTATTCTACCATTGTAAGACATATTTTCCAAAGTGACAAAAAGAACACAACAACAACATGAACCATGTGGCCAACTTTAACCAATGTCAATCACATAACCGTAACATGTTCCGTCACAAAGTACCAGCCTGTGAGTACCGGTACCTCTATTCCTTTTCTACCTATTTAAATGGTTAACCTAGTGGCTTAAACCCTCTTCATACACATTATGTTACAAAAATTAGCACTGTTTTACTGACAGATTTCTAGGTAGTACTTCATGAATTGTACGGTTTCCAGGATATTATAGGATGTCATGATTATTTCACCTTCACTATCACTTTCGCTTTACTGAATTATAGGTTCACAAACAACAAAATGTAATGAATTTAGTTTCTACAATAACACTTGTGAGCTGTTAGAAGGCAAAGACTGTAATAATTTGTGGAGACTATAACAACTGTCGACCAGCCCAGGTTTCCATGCAACTGACTTGCCTTCTCTTCTCGCCCGTCCCTCCCAGCTCTTCTCTCGTACATTAAGGATTGCGTCTATCAAAAGACGTGTGTACTAGCATATTTACAGAACCATTGTCTTAACTCTAATTGGTAATAGAAATGTTATATTTCCCACTGTGTATTAATTTCTGGGAGTTGTGTACACAATAATCAATAATACATTAATACACGTTAAATGTGCTAAAGTGCACTACGCAGAAATCTCTGTGCACCTGGAAATGTTTATCCAGCACTAGGTACATACACTTTGTGCGAACCTTTGAAACAATCCTAGCAATTTGTATGCTGAAGTGTAACCTTTTGTTGATTATGAGATTGCCATTACCTACTTTGTCTCTACAGGTAAAAACTCTTGAATCATAGCATACAAGTTACTGCACTGGGTAGCTGTTGTAATACAATTTTTATATTTACTTAAATTACTCAAGAATCATACAATATAGGGGTCGTATGAGAGCCTTTACACGCTGAATGTCTCTCCTATAGTCAATTTTAACATTTCAGTGACATCCGTAAATCTCAAAACTAAGTTACACAATTCAAAAAAACTAGTTTGGAGAAAAAAAATTTACCAATAAAAAGTACATCAAAATGACACACTCGCTCTAGTAATTGCAGACATTTATGTAACTAAATAAGGACATTATTGCTGCATATTTATGGATTAAAATTGTTAGTTCTAAACTCGAAAATACCACATCACACAAGCACAACATTCCATCAATCACTTAGTTACATGGCTAGCCTTGACTGGGTCGAGCTGCCACCCAACCTGAAAATGACAAATTCCATAGCAGCCTTCAAAAGAAAATAAGACATATATTGCTGACTGGCCAAAATGGTCGAAACTGAAATAGGTAGCTAGATAAACAATATATACATCTTATATAATGGTGTAACCAAGAAGAATGCTATTACAGTAGGTAAAAGTTAAGATGTGCAATTGTGAGTACGTAGGCCTAATATTAATTTTATGGCATTGATCATGTTTTTTTTTTATCTAATCTGTTATATACGTAAGCAAATATTTAAGTATGTGTTTCCAATTACTTCCCTCCCCCCTCTATAAATGTGTATTTCATTTGCGGTTCTATTGTACATGACAAATTATAAGCTAGCCATTGCTGAATTTTGATCATGTATAAATAAATAAATATATTATCTATTAAAATCTGATTAAGATAAGAATTAACATGATTTGTTGGTGCAGGGCTATTTTAATATTTGCATGCAGTGGAAGGATTTAAAATTACCACAAATAGGAGCCTGTGCAGGCTTTGTGAAGTGTTAAGTGAACCTTGGAATGAACAGCAGACAACATGGTACTCACAACTCATCGGGACAGTAAACAGGTTGTGCGAGCCGGTAGCCATCTCGCAAGTAGTCAGACATTTCGAACGGATCCACTTCAGCGTATGGCTGCTGCGCTAGTGTGGTCAGCTCCCAAAGCAGCACACCGAAAGACCACTGTAATGCAGACGTGAAAAACTGCAAGTTTGGTCTCAGACATACACAAGCTCAAAAGTTAGCATAATCCTTTAAAAAATTAATAAATAAAATAATTTCAAATTATTATTGATCCTTAAATGTGCCAGGAGACTGCTAAGTAAACAAAACATGTAGTAAAAATAGGAAACTTGAAACAGAAGAAGTAACTGCAAAGTATATTGTGTATACATATGCGGCAATTCCTGAAAATAAGCTCAAAAATTTAATTAGGCTACATTTAAATTCAGTTTTTGGCTTGATATGTTTTGATGTTTTGTTCTATTATGTTTAAATTCCTAACTACCTATCTGGTTTAGTTAGCGGTCCCCTGATGAATTTAAGGGTCAATTATAAATTGAAATTATTATACCTTAAGCTTTTTTTATTTTATTTAATTAAAATATGAAATGCTTAAATGTTGAAAATTCTGTAAATGTGAGACTAAAGTGTCAATCATCTTATCCATTATAACTGCACTATTTGTGTGTTACAGTAACTCACCACATCAGAAGCAGCAGTGAAGTGTTTATTGATGAGACTCTCTATTGCTAGCCATTTGATTGGTCTGTTCTCGTTATCCCCGAGGCAGTAGTAGTCAGTGGGGAACAAATCTCTGGACAGAGCACTGTCTGCTACTTTCACATGGAGTTTGTCATCCACGCTGAAAATGAAACATGAAATTACAGAGAAGTCAGTTCTTTGATAATGAGTTGTTAGTTCTAAATATGCTGGGACAAATTTCAAAGGTGATACTTGCCGATAGCTGAGTATCAAATATACCAGACAACTTTCTTCTAAGTAGATGCCTGTGCTTGAAGTTCCTTGTTCTGCAACTTACAGCATTTAAAATTTTGGAGGAACCTTGGCATCTAGTGGCAAGACCACACGTTGCTGGACGTGCTTCTGAGAAATTTTTTTTAATAGTAATAAAAATAATCAATTTTTGCTAGATTGAAGAGGCCACGGTGGTTGAGTTGTCAGACCTCTCGCCACCTACCTAGACAATCCAGGTTCGATCCCCTGCACATTGCATGTTTTATGACTCAACAAGAAATTTAGTATAGGCTGTGTTGAAAGTAATGGAATACAGCTTTTAAACTCAAGAATAGAACAGGCTCAATCCAGAAAAACATTAAGGGCCTGTACCTCTAGAATATTTACATAAAGACTGCATGATACATTGACATCCCTAACACAATTGTCACTCAATGGTTTAGATTTCCTTACATCAGCTGATACTAATCACATCAAAATATTTTTCTCTGCTACAAGTATTCCCAACCATAGGAATGTGTGTCAGTACTTACATAACTTCAGCATCTTACAACTGATTATTTAATGTGTGTAAAATAATCATGCCTGCAAAATATTAGATGAATATATACTTCTGGCAACATACATATGTAAAATGTTATAAATTTACATACAGTTGTTAAGTTCATTAGGGTGAGCCTGCCCGCAGCTGTTTTGCACACTGGAGACTCAGAAGTGAAATTGTGACCTGACTATGCGTGCCTAGTGCACCATTGCTCCCACCCACACGGACCTACACTGGATAGCAGTGTTTACTTTTTACCGCTGTGACGTCGTACCTCCTGGCCCACCTAGCCCAAACACTAACACACGTCCGCCCGAGCAGCAGCAGCTGGACGGAGGCCGTTTCCACCCCGAGCCCCCTTGGACCACCACTCTGTTCTGTAACATAATTAATCAGCCAAAGAACCATCCGCCCTGAGATATCTTGTGCTTTCGACCCGTTCCCAGCCGGGCATGTTGGGATGGCGCCCTCATAAAAGTAAGTACCAAATTTTTAAACGCAAAACCTCAATCGCCTCTTTGCAAAACCCCCCTACGGCGACAGCTGGAACCATGGGACTTAAAAGTGGTGAACCTATAACTTTATTGATGGAAAGTCTGCGCCAAAGTACACTGCAGAATCTTTAATTAGTCCTGAATCAATCTGAGCAGTAGTAACCATGTTGGATGGTTTAGAAATATATTTTCAGTGCATGTGATGTTTTAAACATACTAGAAAGTTCTCTGAAATGTGTTTTTGTTTTCGTACATATGTACGTTATGAGCACATGTAATAGTTCTGAAATTAAATGTGGATTTGTAACTCACTGCAACACAGCTTAACAGCCATGTAATGGGTGCTTTTTTCCATGCATTTCAAGTGGACTGTAGTGTGTGAGAAAATAGTTTTTAAGGGCATGGGCCCGAGTTTCTTCGCATTTAACGTCAATTATTTTTTAAAACATAAATGGGAGCCGATATCGTAAAATCGCTTTGTAACTTTGTTATGACTGATTTAAACTGAATACTCTAAATTTGTCAAGTCAGAAGACTGCAAAATAGTTGCTAATTAGTTAATTAACTAAATTTCCTTTTGATTGATAAATTAGCTATACTCATCACACAGTTTGTCTCGAAAAATTACATTGCATAGTCAAACCAATTTGCAAAGAAGTTACGAAGCGATTTTATGATATCGACTCTCGTATGCATTTTAAAAAATAATTCTCTCGAAAGCCGAGAAACTCGGGCCCAAGCCCTTAAACATGTGCCAACTGTGCCAGGACGATGTTTGAAACATTCAGACAGAATCGTACATTAAACTTTACGATAGACTTTCAACCAAAATAATTATATAGTCACCGCTTAAAGCCTCGTAGTAAGAACAGATTGGTGGGAATCTTACATGCTAGTTCAGCACTTGGCTCATTGTGTCAGTGTGGCACTAGTTGATGCACTCTTCAAGGTCCCCTTATAGCTCTGTCGCTTCTGAGACTCTAACGCGTAGGTAGGCAGCGGCCTTAATTGACCAACAAGTGTAGTGAGAGGTTTGTTGTTGGGTGTGTAAACCATCAGCAAGCAGGGGAGGCAGTAAACTTACACACAGTTTCTGGCGGCAAGATCCTTGTGGCAGATCTTCTGGGCATGCAGGTACATCATGGCTAGCACGACCTGGATCGCCATGTCGACTAGATCCTGGGTGAGCAGCGAGCACTTCTCCTCTCCTCCTAGCCGACTGTTCTGTAGGAACCTGCGCGCACATTCACACTGCTACTTACACTTCATCACATCCTTCATATAGTGCATGTACTGCAGAGGTCAATACTGTAGAGATGGTATGGACTCTGATTATCAAACCTACACAATAAGTAACGAATGTACGTTAAATTTAAACATGTTAATTCTTGTACTAGCTCTCACTTAAAGATAACTATTTCAAGCAAAAAACATTCTAATATAAATTTATTTATAAATATTACCACAGAAAAGAATTTTCCAAAAATTTTTTTTGTAATGCAATGGAACCCTGTTGTGACGTTTCTGAAGAGAGCCAAAAAATTTCAACGTTATAAATAGGAAAACATTATTAGTGGGTAGGGACCAGGAAAATGTTATAGTTGGGAAATTATAACAGTGTTCTGCTGTATGTAAACTGAAACATTTAATTGTTTTACATTAGGGTATTGAACATTGAAATTGGTAAGGTTTCTCAATTTTAAAGTTTTCTTTAAGTAATTTACATAGAATATACTTTATTTGAAAGAATGATCTTTATAGTCAATTCGGTGATAGTTATACCTCTTTAACACTGATAACCTATTATATAAACAGTGTGGTTGTGAGCTAGCTAGACGTGGGTATGTACTAAATGTAAGTTTCCATGTTTAAGGTGTGGAAGCAGGAGGGCCAGACTGCCACACTCGATGAGAACCACATCACCTGTACAAGTGCTGTGCTGAAATGGTGAGTAGTGTTTTCCTAGTAGTCTTTTTTTTATCTGTGGGACTTAAAGCTGTGATCTTACAATTTTATTTGTGGCTGGTATACAGTCAAAGCCAATGCTTTCTTCTAGTTTTGTGCACTACCTGTGTATCCTGGTGGTATGTTTGGCGGCACAGCAGTCTGACTAAGCTGTTTTTAGTCACTTTGAGGTAGCCCAAAATTGTGCAGCACTTTCAAAATAATAGATGCATAGTTTCAAGTGTGTGTTCTTTTCGTAGATAAATGTACTGGGAACAAGTTAAACAGTTTTGTTTAGTAAAGAACACGTGTGGCATGCTACTACACCATTCATACAACAGATACAAAACTTCTTAAGGCTATTGCCGGAAATAGATGATCATGAAAGAGATTACGAAAGGTACCGCAGGGCAGAAATAATGTGTACTGAGGCCAAACAGCAAATTCCAGATTATCAGCCGAGGAGAGACCCTGAGAGAGGAAGGATATTGGTGCATGTCACTCCGCAATCTACCACCTGCGAGGCCTCTGTGTATGTTTTATGCTGTGCCCACATCTGTTATGATTTATTGTGAGGGTCAGTCGAGGGGAGTTGTGCTGACCATCATTGCTTTGAATGTAAACAAAGGAAGGCAAACTCTAGATGCATGACAACTTATCTCGTTTCAGGGAAACAACTACTTCAAATTAGTAGAACATTTTCAGGCAGACATACTGCTTATTGACTGGTTTAGTTTTACCACCGAAAACACATTATGATATTCTTTTATTTTATTGTCCTTTGGTTTTTTTTGTGATTTTTTTTATTTCTTTTTTTTTTTTTGTAACAATTACATTCCTTTCCAGTTAAGTTATATGTTTGTTGACTACAGCTACTGTAATACTGATTTTTTTATACTGTGAGTTTTTTTTCTGCAACACAGCATTCACTCGCAAGTATGTCCATAAAAACTGTTTAGTTTATGAAGAGTGCCTATTTATGACCTGCATCAGAATTTTCCTGAAATTGGTATACAAAATCGTGTAAAGAAAAACCTTCCGGTGTGATTCTTGTTATTTGGAACTCGCCTGAGTTTAATAAGCAATTAAAAAAAGAAATGTTGTATTACATTTTACAAAATATTGTGAACAATCATTTTTTTGACTTCATAAACTGCTGCCGATTCTTTAGTAAATAAACACACAATATCAAATTTGTGTAAACTGTTGCACAAATTTACTAACACTTCATAAAGACACTTTGTTCTTGAAGCTAGTGACTGCATACCTATGTGTCATTACTAAGAGAAAAACTGATCTTTGCTATGCGATACAATTCATATCACTTTTGTAGTGTGCAATTACTTATTTATTTTTATTTCGGCCTTACTTACACACATTAAAGACATGCATAAATGTGAATTATATTTTTAAAATAAAAATGTTGTACTTACCTACTGACACAAATTAATATGAAAAGGATATCAGTGATGCAAATAACAATTAAATTGTGTACTGTCCTTGAAGGAACAATTAAATTGTACTGTATTAACTTAAGCAAAGAAGTAGTAATAATAAAAGCATAGAAAGATTGAACTACTGGGAATTGTCTTTGTTCCACAGACAAATTCTGTTACAATTTTGGAAAATGTATGAAACCATAATACCTATTTTATTGTTTGGAAAAAAAATATTGAATAATCAAGAACTTACAATAGTAGTTTATAAATGTAATAAAATAATACCAGATAAGCCTATGTATCCGCTATGATGAATGGAAATAAAAAGTGAGTAGTGTGTGACAAGTCTAGTACAGCTGTCAACTGTTGTGCTCACCGCTTGAGGTTTCCTTTGTTTGAATAGCTGTACACAATAAGTGGCTGCTTGGGATCATCCATGTTTACCGCCAGCACAGAGAGCAGGTTCTTGTGACAGAGACCGTAGAACATAGTCCCTTCTGATAGAGTGAGAGAGATTTGGAACTTGGATGCTTGATCTGAAAACAGCAGACAATAACACTTTTTGGAAGAAAGGCTGGATATAATTTTCCTGTGCTTTTTTCTTGTGTTTTCATCTGCCTACCTTTATGTTAGTTTGACCAGTATTAATACCTATGACCCTGCAGCCAATCTACACTGCTGCAGTATATAAATTATAAATCGAGAAAACAGCAAATGGATATGTCAGTCATTGTAAGAGGAGTGTGGAAGGGTTAACATGGCCGAGGTGCTACTCTAATGGGTACAAGACCCATGGAGATTGAAGGATTTGAGCCACTCCCCAGTGGCAGCATGATCTGCAGGTTTTAAAGAATCCAGCAGCTGCCCAAATGGAGCAAGACCCACAGGTGTGGAAGAATCAAGTTGCTGCCCAAATGGGAGCCAGACTCATAGGCATGGAGGGTATGAGCAGCTACCCAAATGGAACAAGACCCATAGGTGTGGAGGCAACGAGCAGCTGCCCATTGGGATCAAGAATCGAGGTGCTTCCAAAATGGGAGCAAGACCCCTTGAAGTGAAGAGTGAAATGTTGTAGGACAGGAGGTTGGTGAATATTACAGGCAACCTTCACTTTGAGAGGTTTATTCCCAACCTAGGATGACATAGTGGGGATGTCTCATATGGTGACATGCACACACATAATATAGAACTGTTTCCATCTTATCACTTACGCTGGCAATGGCTGTGAAACACTGTACCACTTCCTCAAAAGGAAAATACTCTACGTACAGTGTACAGACAATGACTAAGCAAAGAGACTGCTACCATAACAACACTTTGTCCGCACTGCATCTCAGTCCAGTCTGCAGTACCACTGCCAACTGCCTGCCATACGTAGTTCTGGCATGTTCTCTTGCCTCTTGTAATGAACCATTTGTGTATTTCCATATAGATAATTAGATATTAACTGAAATGTGATATAAAAATGTGAAATTACGAATTTTATAATTTGTAGAAAAACTATAACATTTCATATTCATAAATGCTAAGAAAGTGGTTTTTTTTTCCTTCGTATTTTCAAAACATTTTAAAACCTTGTTCACTCTTACCGTCTCCCTCTGGTCTCCATTGGTAATTTCTGTAATATGTTTGTGTCGAACATCACTACCAGAGTAATGGACACAAATAAATCTTGTCAATGTAATGACTTAAAAATGTATTGTATTGTACTGACTGATCTGCAGTTATTTTATGTTTACAAAGAAAAATTGTGTGATAACAAAATACGTAGTTTCTTCACCAGTCATAAGATAAATGAAGAGAAGACAACTTTTCCTGCAGATCCCGTTTCTTCTAACTACTGTGTGTGCCATGTATGCAGTGTGTAGGTAAGTGCGCTTTGCATCTTGTCGACAGCGAGGTCGTTAGAAACTGTAATGCACAACTTGGTACAATGAAAAGAGCTGAGAGAGCAGTCGGCCATGGCTTTCGTTAAGGAACAATCCCAGCATTCATCTTGAGTGATTTCGGGAAACCATGGAAACTGAACTCAGAATGGCTGGAGCCGGGGAGCGAACGTGCCATATGCAGTGAATAAATTTCTAATATATCTGTAAAGAGCAGACCCGTGCCAACAGGAGCAAGGAGTGTACCCTCTACTTTAAGTAAACCTCTGGGAGCAATTTTGTCTCTTGTCCCCTCCTTTCTTTTCATACTTTTACATTTCAGTTTATTTGTAGGTAATGGAAAATGTAAACAGTTACACCCAAAGTGTCAAATCACATTCAAAAATGTTTTTCTTCTCTCTCTCTTTCTTTCAGTATCTTCTCTTGCCTGACGTAAATTATGAAGTTATAATTTTATTCACATTATATTAATATCTGTCAATTAACATCCCGTTAATTTATATCTGTTATTAGTTTCTTTGGACAAGAGTCCTTATAATCAGTTCATATTTGTAACATTTATGCTAGGGTATTCACAGTAAATAGGAGTTGAATACCAACGAAGAACACAACACTCCTACTTGCCTGAAACTGTTTTCACTATGACTTCTATCTCCCTGTTGTCTTGGAGAAAGGTTCCGTGATGGATGCGACCAAACGTCCCTTCGTGCAGGACAGAGCGAAGATCAATGGCTTGGCGAAATACTGAAAGGTCCTTCAGTCTTTGTGTGGGGTCGACCAGGCGAGGATCCTGCAGAGCACCCTGGTTACAAACACAGCCCAATATATTCGGTTACAATAACATTAAGGTCGAATTTCTCCTCTCTTGTCAAACTTTTCTATTTTTGAATCATAACACTGGTTTTATTTAAATTAATAGTCAGTGGGTTACTAACTTATGTCATATAAACTTCTGTCTAAAATAGGCATGACTTCTTATCTGTAGCCTAGTTCGTGTTCATAACAGCTGTGCAAAATATAAGGAAGCATAAGAAATAGGTAGAAGTGTACCGTATACAGAGATTTGGCATATTATTAATGCTGACATAACATGTACAAGGGAAGCTTAGTAATTCACAGTCAGACAAGGTGATGCTGATATGAGAATGTAGGAGTCGTCACCTGCGAGAGACGAGAGACTTGTGAGGAAGCGTAGAAGGAGATGCGGGAAGGCGAGTACTTGGACATGGGCTTGGCATAGATGTGTCGGCTGTTCTCGTTGCAGTCGCTGGCCACAGTGTAGTAGTGCTGGGTACTGCTGGCCGCGCTCACCACGGACGTGGCACGGGAGCACGAGGAGCGCACTATTTTGCCCACTGCTTCACTGCAGGCGCTGCCTTGTCCCAGCGAGTCTAGCCGGATAAACACGTTCTGGTTGCTGCCGTACGCCGCACTGTTGTAGTCCACGCTGTCAACATTAGATAATTTGCAGTCGCTGTTGCCAGCACTATCGTATAATCTACAGGTGTAGCAAAGAAAATGTTACCTTTCATAGCTTGCAATTATTTTTAATAAATTGATTACCTTGTTGTTGTTTTATTTGAAGTTTTTATGGTACTAAACGAACGGTGTTATGCATAAACTAACTGTGTATCAATTGTTTGTAGTGTACAAAAATGTTTAATTTTTTAAAAAGACTCACAGAAAGTGTATTAGTTTTGTATCCGGTAGTTACAAATATTTACATTAAAGGATTAGATCATTTTTGTAAGACTGTTTCAAATCTGATAAACACTAAGCATGTTTTTATTGATAGTTAACAATTTGTGCATAGTCTGTTTGTGCATTACACCATCAAAAGGTAATGCTTTCAGTGCCATATTTCTAACAGTTACATTTTTGAAAGGTTGGAACTTACCATGTGGAACCTATAGGGAAGGGCCAGAATTAAGTACTTGTGAGTACAAGACTTCAAACGAAAAGAGGGAGAGAAATTTCGATCAGCGCTTAACAAAAATGTCTCGAACACTGGTGAGGAAGATTTGAGAGGATTAAGAAGCAGCAGCAAAATGCAAGTGAAGGGAGAATGTTAATAGAAGTACCCTAAGAAAACCAGCCACACACAAAAAAGTCTACCACGTTTCTTAAATACAAATACTGGGACAGTTATACTAGGAATTTAATCTGGATCGCTGTTGTGGGAAGCGAGTGGTCTCGCACTCAACAGTCGACCCAATACAGCTGGCACATAATTGTGTTTCAGGGTGTTAGGACAAAGTTATTTTAAGAGATACTACTATACATGCCTTCAATATTTTTATCCATAAAAAGAAAAACCACATAAAACTGTGCCTATAGGGCATTAACGATAAAGTGAGCACTGCATAAAGTTTTCTTTCGGCCGTTTTGCATTCATCTTTACTATTTTAACATGAAAACATCCATGTAACTAAACACCAGTGTAAATATTTCAACTTACCAAAAGTTAACGTATACTGGCCTAATAAAACATATTTTAAATTAATGACGAGTTGTGATGAGTGCTCTGTTTATAGTGAACAGCCTATATCTAATTTTGTTTTCTAGGTATCATGCTCAGAAACATGGTTTCCTGGGCAACTCAAAATTACTTAGAACTGCTTTTCCAGACTGCTGTCACACAAAAATACTAACCGGAATTGTAATAAAACAAGGTTAGAGAAGAATGCACTTTCTGAAAATAAAATATTATGGCTAACCTTAAAGTCCCATTGGGAAAAGCCAGGAACCAAGACACTGCATGCAATTTACGCTACCAGCGCATAAGGGCAACACGGTCGTTGACACATCAGTCAGTTTAGCTCTTATCGTACCTCAAACACTGCATCTAGTGTCTGCTGTATAGGGCTCAGGCTGTGTCAAATAGTGCAGAGAGCACTCTCTCGCACCCTCTTGACGTCACAGAGTGTACTCTGCTGTCCCAAATTCGAGGGAGAGTAGGCAAAAGGGAGTGAGAGTCAGAGTGAGCGACGATGCTCCCTCTCTGCACCCTCTCGCCCACTCTGCAGGAAGAAACCTTTGTTTTCATTCAAAATTGAGAGAAATATGCTGAGTAAAAAGAAACATTTTTGTCGTCTTCGTCTATATTGTATTCTTTACTGACATGATTTAGGATGATTCCCAACACAACAATAGCATCCTCACGATCCATATTCAAACCATAACCTAACTGGAAAACATTGTTTTCTGCAGTCATTTATTTTTCCAGCTTTTCTTTTCTCACGCTAGGTTGCAGTGCTTCGAGAGTGCATCCGAGGATGGCTTCAGAAGAGTGGGCGAGAGTGGAGTGAGAGTGTGTTTCCAAGGGTAGTACTCACTTGAGCGACTCCTGGGCTCGTGCCTTCTTGCTCTTGACGTACACCAATGAGGCTATGGCGATCACGACAACAATCATGACGCACGCACAACCGACTGCCACGTAGAAAGTGCCGCTTGAGGTGATGACGGAGCTAGGGTCAACCCGCACTGATTCATTGCGAGGACTTGCTGCCTCTGTGAGAACAAGATATGTGTGTTCACATCAGTCTGAGAAACATTTCCTGTTTTATGTGGTACATTTAAATAGTATGTCACATTTTCATTTTTATTAACACATTCACTCTTGTACTTCCATTCAGCTCAACTTTGTTACAGACAGTCTCCACTCCTTTCTGCTTTGACCTTCAGTCTGGCCATGTGAATGTAAACTTGTATTATTATTATTATTATTATTATTATTATTATTATTATTATTATTATTATTATTATTATTATTATTATTAGTATTATTATTATTGGCCCAAGGCTACACAGCCCTCTGGCCAAGAGTTCAACTATGATTGGTTACAGGTATCAATGTCATGTATTTAAGTAACTTCCTGATACAATTTTGTATATAGAAAATTATTTGATACCAATTAGACGAACACAAATTTACACCCAACTAGACCTGGGAATCGAACCCAGAACCCATTGCACCAAAGTTGGCAGCTCAACCGAAGTACCGGGGAGGGGGGGTGTCAGTTGAATATAAACATAGTGTACATTACTTCTCTAACACATAACTTTCTTTGTGTGTGTGTGTACATATTCCAACTATCTTCCTATATTAAAATACATTACTATAAAATAAATGCAACTTCCTTCCTCCACTCCACGTTAAAGTCTGGAAATTAGTTAAGAGGACGTGGTACATAATTCAATGCTAAAAGCATTAATCTATAACTGTAGGTTTCTTGAACCCAATTTGCGAAAATTAAACAATCGCAATCCAAGACAATAGTTTTAGCCAACGTTTTAAACAAAATTGTTTCCAGTGTTACGAATTTCTGAGGCACAATCTCTGATGCCGGAACCTCGTGCATTTAACTGCGGCGCAAGAGATCACGCGTAACGAATGAGTAATTTTGGAAAAATATTTACTCATAAAGTTGGCAAATACCATTATCTAAGATTGTCATTGAGTATTTTATCCATGTTGGCTTCGAAAAAAGCGTAGAAATCAATTGATGTTTTCAGCGTTTATTCTTAAACATGATATGCAAACATCCTTGGTTTGATAATAACTCTCCATTAAACAAGCCTCTTGTAATAGTGAACACTGAACTAGGACAGCTTGAACTACCTCTTGGTCCAGAAAATTATAAACCACGACACAGTTAAACATTTCATTAGGCAGTAAATTATAGCTTGAAATTTGTTTTCCAGAAATAAGTTATCATGCATTTGATGGTGTCCAGTTTAACTTTAACGAGATAAAATTTAAAACCAGAGATCATTAGGCTGAATGTTAAGTATGTCAGCTGTTTTCACTGTGTTGTGAGCAAATGCTGCCACACAAAAACAATCAAGTAGAGAAAGTTTAGGAGTCCCCATGGGTTATATATTGAAGAGCGGTAGTAGCATGTCTCAAACACTCAACAACATGGGGAAGCAGAGTGATTGGTTACAGTGTTCCAGGCATCTTAGAAGTACATATGTACTGTGTTTCATGTACTGTTATAGGCTGTTCACTTTAAACTGAGCACTCGGCAGAACTCGTAATTAATATTTTATTGGGCCAATAGGTGTTAACTTTTGAGAGTGTTTAAATGTTTACACTGGTTTTTAGTTCCATGGAAGTTTTCATATTAAAAATAGTAAATATGGCTGTAAAACGGCTGAAAGAAAACTTTATACAGTGCTCACTTTATCGTGAACGGCCTATAGTAATTGTCAACAGTTCTGATGCTGTTTACTTTTTGAACTATTTAACATTGCTCACCATGGGAAAAAAAAAACTACTGCATGTACGGTGGAATTGACATTTCACGTTTGTTTTAAAACTGAAAGTGCTGACCAACATTGCATCATTTGTGAAAAAAATATAAAAAAATTACAGATGTTATACAATATGGAATATCACGTGTGATATCCACACTGAGCGTATCACCTACACTCGGAGGAAGCAAAGCAAATGCATTTTGCCCACATGCATTAGGGGTTGAACTTAAGGGTGCTGCTACCTGGGAGTCATGCCAAGATCTAAGGTAAGGATTTACGTGTTATTTTTTTTTTGTATCGCTCTAACACCTTTCATGATAATAACTTTCGGGCCAAAACAACGTTCTGTGTTGAGAAGAAGAAAATACTGCTATAGGTATAAAAAATTGGAAATAAAAAAAATCTGAATATGTGTTTTCAAGTAGTCTTCAGGCATGAAAATATTTATTTGTTAGTAGTTGTCATAGTGGTAAAAAAAGGGGCATAAAAGATTGTATGGCAATGTGAACACCGCTAACTTGAACCAAAAAGTCAGCGGTGGCATATAAAATAAAATAATAGAGTCACTGCCAAGTCCCATTGAAAAACACTTTCTTTTAAAACACTGCACACTAGTTTAGTACTCTGCGCTTAGAGGCGAAGCAGTGTTTAACGGATGTGTTGGAGTCGACTTATCACCTTCCCCGTTTCTGTGCCTCAGACGAAACTAAAGCTAAGGTCCAAATAACTCTTAACAACTCCCAGCTGGAAGTTTGCACTCCTTAGCTGCTGTATCAACCTGGTAACTGGTGAATACTTTCACAAGCAGGTGGTGAAACTGCATACCTTTCAGACATATCTTGTTCCTTCGGAAACTGAGCGACGTATCGTTGTACAAGCTGACGTTGAGCTGCATCAACACCAGGATCTCGGCACTCAGCAGACCCGAACATGGAAATCGCACCCTATAAAAACACATTTACACTCCATTAAAACAAGTCGTATGAGGCTGGAGGATGCCACTCGTGCCAGTCAAAATGTGCTTTCGAAAGCTCACCCGATGTAGTAGAGAAAATAAGCTCAGTCATGTAACCAGAATTTGATGATCGCCTGTAGTACTGGTCAAGGTTATGAGATGGGGGTGACGTGTCCATCATTGTTGGGGGAAGATAGAGAGGGGTTTTAAACCGCTGCCCTGGCAGGAGCAAGGCCCAATGGAGAGGGGCATCAAGCCGCTGCCCAGAAAGGAGAAGACCCAAGGAAGAGTATTCAATCCGCTGCTTAAGAGGGAGCCAGACCCGTGGAGGTATTGGGTAAAGCCGCTGCCCAGAAGGGAGCAAGACCCTAGAGATATTTGGATGAAGCAGAGAAGAGTAAATGAAACTTACTAGATTTCACTTTGGGAGGTTTATTCCCTGCCGAGGATGGTGGGGTGAAGATCTGTGACGAAGCTAACATTGAAATATGCCACTGTTTACAAGTACTGTATCAGTTATGGTTACAATAAATGATGATACGTAATATAACAAAGTAGTACAAGCAATACAAGTTATAATACCAATGGCAAGTAGTATAGGTACCTAACATATTATTATACTTTTAAAATATAGGTTGGTCTGATAAAACAAGATTGAGTTTTAGAATATTAAAATGTACTGCCCTCTATGGGCAGACTTGCTGCGGATGAATTCTAACCACCATGTTGGTAGAACTTGCATTAAAGCACACTGTCTTGCACTTTTATTGGCAAGGTCATTTGCAAGCATATTTTGGCAAGATAAGGGAATTAAAAAAATAACACATTTTATACGCGTTAAAATTTAGCTAAATGCATAGTCACAGCACATTGTTTATGAGTGAGTTACTTTATATGTAATCCCATATGATATTTGGAACACAGTGCATTCAGTTTCACTTCGTTGTGGTTTTGGCTATGTCTACTGATTACATTTTTTCTGGCCAAATGGTGACTTTTGTTTTGTTAACCGCTGCTGACCCTGCTCTTCAGGGGATGGCTATGCCTATAGGAATGTAAGGGGATATACACGAGCCGACTTTTCAACAGTGGAAGGTCCAAAGATGTGACCAAATTTGGTTTGAATCCTCCACCCCCTCTGGAGGAGGGGACAGGGGGCAGCATACCACCAAAGTCGTGCCAAAAAACTTCAATTTTTTAATAATGAGATGACTGATTAAAATGTAATTTATGTGTGTAATGTTCTGACTTTAAATATGGCCCATATATAAGTTTAATCTTAACAGCAGCGAGTGTCTCGTACTTAATAATTCTAATAGAATTCGACTACGTTAATCCTAGTCGAGTAGGTATTTTGGACATACACCACTTCAGCAAATGGTGTGTCACAGAAAACCATAGAATATCCATGCAGACAGACAGGCAAGCAATTCTTATGAATCTCGTTTCATTGAGTGATGTTAAGGGTGTTCAAGTGGTAAAAATTCATAATTTTATATTTGCTTGGCATAGTGTTAGTTGTATAGACGTTACTTGTGACTACATTTTACACTTGTAGAAATTTTTTAGCTCTCACAGTTTTCCCATAGCGACATGTCAAAGTCACAATTTGCAAGTTACAGGAACGTAGATACAACGAAAACCAAGTGGCTTGCTCGAATGAAATAATTTACACTGAAATTAGATGTAATGGGCACTGTGCTAAAAGATTTAAAAACACTCAACAAAGTCATTTTGTCTTTTTTAAAAATTGCCATAAATGGGGTAAATTTTCGTCATTTTAGGATTTTTTTAAATAATACAAAGGAATTCCATTCTGTGTTTTTAAATCTTTTAGCACAGTGCCCATTATATCTAATTTCAGTGTAAATTATTTCATTCGAGCAAGCCACTTGGTTTTCGTTGTATCTATGTTCCTGTAACTTGCAAATTGTGACTTTGACATGTCGCTATGGGAAAACTATGAGAGCTAAAATATTTCTACAAGTGTAAAATGTAGTCACATGTAACGTCTATAAAACTAACACTATGCCAAGCAAATATAAAATTATGAATTTTTACCACTTGAACACCCTTAATAACACTACTCTTTCTCTTTTGCTGCTACATTAGAGGCCACCTGATCACCGTAATTCTTATAGGTACTATTTTGTTTTCTTTCTCCTGAAACCAAGCGAGGTGATGCAATGGTAACACATTGGATTCACATTCGGGAGGGCCCGGGTTCGATTCCCGTCTTCTGCCATCCTGACTTTGATGTTCCATGGTTTCCCGAAGTCACTCCTGGCGAATCCTGGGATTGTTACTCAAGCGGCATCAGCACCTGCCATCTTCGAATTCTTCAGTTTTCGCTGTTAGTTCCACACAATGAGATTTATTACAATTTCAAGATTACAGAAAATTAAATGCAGAAGTTGCATTATTCCAAAATGGCGGGTACTGATCCTTCTAACAAAGGCCATGATCGACTCCTCTTCCAGCGCCTGTCATTGAACCAAGTTGTATTTCACAGTCTCTAATGCCCTCGCGGTCGACGAGACGTAAACTCCACTTACCTTACCATCTCCTGAAAAATCTTTGTTTTTGGACTTTTTTTTTTAATTCACTGTTTTCATTTTGCAAACATTGCCACGTTGCCTCACAAACACGCCTTCATCGTTTGTTCGATTTCGCTGGCTGGCGGGTTTTCTCGGGGATCTCCCGTTTCCCCTGCCGCCTCATTCCGGTGCTTCTCCATCGTAGGGCCTTCATTTCATGTTATCCTTCAGGGTACACATATTACCTACTAGCTCCCAGTGGTAAGTCTGCATGCAGACTGTGATACCCTAGCTCTCAGTTCCTCCTCATACGACATTCATTTGTTTTATTGTTAATTATTGCAACCCAGTAGGACTTACTGCTCGAGAAACCTAACCGTGTCCTCAGAAAATATATTAATTACAGCCGTCTCCCTCTGACATACCTCACTCTCCTTCGACCTGCTATACCCTCCCAGCCAATCTTCGCGACAAGCACTTTGTACAGTCTCATCAGCCAGAAAGTGTAGTTGTTCAACATTTAATCCATGGATTGCACAGGCCTATTAGACGTAGTACAAATGGTCGCTTACAACGGACGACTTGAAAAGAGGCGGAGCTTCAGTCAGGTGTGGGAAACAATTCCTATCTCCATGGATACCGCAGCCGAACATAACCTTCATTTAGCTGTTTGGCGTCAAATGTCCCGGATGAAATGTACGTCAATAAAATTGATTATTTGTTTGGAATTTGCCGTTTTTTCAGGTGAACATTAATGTTACGTATTTGCGTATCTTAACCACGAAGTAGAAACTAATATTTTTTTACCTTTGCGTGTAAATCTATGAATGCGCAACATTTTTGCTTTCAGCAAATACCAACTAACAAATCAGCATGTTTGTAAACAAGCTTTGTTTACCACAGTACTTTTGCCCTACTGTTACGTCAGGAGGCGTGTACTTCGAGTCGTCCATATGAATGTAGTGTACACGGAGAAAGGGCTCCAAGACATTCCCCTCCACTGCTTACAAACGGCGGCCTCAAACACTAGCGCTCTTACCTCCCCTACCCGGTACTACACTTAGGTTTGTCGAGCAGTATGCCCCGTAGAGGACCCTCACACTTTGCACATCAACATTATCAAATTTCCACTATCGTACAGTAGCATGTCAGCAGGGACCGGAAGTTTTCGGTGAAATATTTTTGCGCCATATTGCTTCAATGCCTTACGTTCACATCTTCATGGTTATTGGCTGTCTGTGTTTGTGTAGAGTCGTCTTTCATTTGACTGCGCCAATCAGAGCAAGGTTAACTGCGACACAACACGCTCGTGATTAGTGGATATAGACTACGGGAGTTGAAACGTAAAATCATTGCCCCTGAAGAAGAGATGCAGGTGTGTACGTAAGACACTGAAACAAAGTGGGGAAAAAATCTTTTCGCAAAAACTTCCTGGCCCTAAGATAATTCTTGAAAGTTAACCTACAATTCTCTTGCAATAATTCTGCATTGCAAATTAATGAAAGATTTCATTATTACTAATGTCACGCAGTTTACCAAGAATATATCTTACGCTTTACCGAAGAGAAAAATTTGATAATACAATTTGAACAAATATTATGGCTCAAAAACTAAACATACAATAAAATTGTCTAACATTCCCCCTTAAGAAAGCGAGGTAGTTAAATAAACGCTGAAACCATCAATTGATTACAACGCTTTTTTCGAAGGCAATATGTATAAAATACTCAATGACAATCCTAGATAATGGTATCTGCCAAATTTATGAGTAAATATTTATCCAGAATTACTAATTCGTTACACGTGATCTCTTGCGCCGCAGTTAAATACACGAGAATTCAGCGTCAGAGATTGTGCCTCAGAAGTTCGTAACACTGGAAACAACTTTGTTTAAAACGTTGGCTAAAACTATTGTCTAGGATTGTTATTGTTTAGTTTTCGCAAATTGGCTTCAAGAAACCTACAGTTATGCTTTTAGCGTTGAATTATGTACCACGCCCTCTTTAAGGTGGCTTCCTACCGCGCGCTTCAAATGCGTTGCAGTGTGTTCGTAAACAGGTTTATTCTACGAAAATATTCCACGTGTGCCCATTGTGCCATTGTACGAAAAGAAAAACTTCAGACAAGGTCAGCACCTCATTGTTAAGACGCCACGCTATTTAAAAACACTGTTTCTAAGCCCTCCAACATGGCTAAAAACGGCCTTTTCAGACTTCCGTACTTCAGAATGTACTAACCGGATGTATATGAAACTCATATTGCGACCTGCACTGAACTTAGTTGCAGACTTTCCACCAATAAAATTATATTATGGTCATCGCTTAATGTCTCGTAGTAAGAACCATTCGGCGGGAAGCTTGCACGTTAGTCCAGCGCTTGGCTCGTTGAGGCGTCGCGGCATTTGATGCGCGCTTCAAGGTCGACCTTACTGCTCCGTCGCTTTTGAGCCCCTCACGCGCAGGTAGGCGGACTGGCACATGGGCGGCGTTACAGCGTATCAAGCGTATTATTTTGTACGCGAAACCACTTAACTTATTCGTATTATGTTTATGTACGAAAAGAACACAACTTGAAACTATGCTTCTATGTTATCACAAGTTTAGCACGCTTGTTAGAAATATGACTTTCGGGCCTCTCAAAATGGCTACAAACGGGGCTTCTAGACTGCTGTAACTCCGAAAATATTACGTGAATTCGTAAAGTGCAAAGTGAGAGGCATGCGTTTGTCTTTACTTCATACTATTAAAAAAATTATATATCAGGGTCACTGCTTAAAGTCCCGTAGAAAAAATACTACAAGGAAAACCTTGCACGCCAGTTTTGCGCGCTGCGAATAGAGGCGATATGCTTCTCGTCAAGCGTGGGACACTGGCTCTTATCACTACGCTGTTCCCACGTGTCAAAGGTGGTAATTAGACAATAGCGAAGGAAGGACTCCTCTTAAAATATTTTCTGTGTGTCATTTGATGTAAATTTTTGAGTTCAGTTAACTTTTTATTACTTAGGTTGCAGTGTTTATGTTAGATACAATTAAGGGGCCCGCCTCGTTGCGATAAAATCACGCTGCAGCGTGTTTGAAGAAATCGTTTTACACCGAAACTAATACACGTGTGTTCACGCCGTTTGTCTACGAAAAGAACACACACTTCAGACGACTACCCTTAAGTACTTTCAGGACAACACACGTATTAGAAATCCCCTTTTAGGGCACGTCAAAATGGGTTAAAACGGGGTTTTCAGGCTGCTATAGCGGAAAATATACTAATCGGATACAAGTGAAACCACTTAAGGGCAGTCCATTGGACTTCAGTAAAGTGATTTCGTAAATAAAACAATAGGGTCATCACTTAAAGTCCCATAGGAAATTTGTTTTTTCGCGAAGACTACACGCCTTACGCGTAGAGGCGACGCACCGTTGAATGGCCCATACGACGTCGCCCTTAGCATCATACCTCACTCACACAAACACATAATGCCACGAGGCGGGCCCCTTAAATATCGTAACTGCGTGCCGCTACAGGAATTTTCCTTGCACAGATTCAGCTATGACTCTGGTTACGGGATTAGGTGGTAGTCTATCGTCAACCTCCAAGCTAAAGGATTTAAGACGAATGAAGGACGAGAGGTTGTACAGATAGACGGAACAATGACAGGATGCAAGGGTTGAGTAAACGGCAATACCCCGTGAAAACCCGCCAGCAAACCGGAACATCCGCCATGTTTCCTACATGTGACCTGTGGCCAACCCACCCCCTCCAGGGATCGAACACGTATTGCCTTGTTGGGAAGCAAGCAGTTTGACTACTCGGCCACCGCGGCCCCTGTGACAGAAAATACAGATTGGGTGAAAGGAATAAAAGTACTCGGAGCTTCAAAAGTGATCACTTTTACCACGAACCGCTGTCCAGAAACAGCGTATGAAGCCTGGATTAAAATGGAGACGAAATTGTTTGTGGAAAACGTACGATGACATTTTACTTGCTCAGTGTGGTAACATAATATAGGCCGTTCACGATAAAGTGAGTACTTCATTAAGTTTTCTTTCGGCCGATTTGAAGCCATCTCTACCATTTTTAAAGTGAAAACTTCAATGTAACTAAAAACCAGTGTAAACGTTTCAACACACTTAAAAGTTAACATATATTGGCCCAATATAACATATGTTTAATTAATTACAAGTTCTGCTGAGTACTCAGTTTATAGTGAACAACCTATAATGTAGTTAGTTCCCTCTTGCGCTCTACAGGTATCATATTTATAGTTAAGAGACCTGAAAAAGTCGCGTTTTCCCTTGCGCACACGCTGGAATTCCAACAACTATATGTTTGTGTCACTTTCGCAATTGGCCTTTGACTTATTTGACACGGCCTGGAAGTCTTCTAAGCCAATAGTGAAAATGTAACTAATACAGACATATATCACTTTAACAGCCAGCAGCTAGCGAACATCTTCCGTCTGCTTCAGTTCTTAAATATTCTTGCAGGCTAGCTTACAGGTCAGTGAACCGCGATTATTTTGCGGTTTCTATTTATAGGGCTGGGAAAAATTACTGAGTTCAATGACTGCATGCTAGAATCCAAAGTACTATACATACTCCAGCCCCGTATATTCGTTCATTGTCTACTGTCTGAAAGAGTAGCAGGTAATGGACAAATAGTAGGGCTTCTGTATACACAGGAAAATGGAATCTAGCATGTTGGTCGTTGAACATGCGAAATATTTCTAGCCCTACTTATTTATCCTACTACTACTGTTCTGACCTGCATATTAAGAATGCAGGTTGAAATCCCGAGCAATCCAAACTTGGTTCTACATTCACTTAACGTAACACACATACAGGCACGAGTATTTCGCGTATTAATCTGGTAGCAGTCTAGACTTCTCAGTCCTATAGACACACTTGCCAAAGTCGAATATCCATTGGCTCCTAACCGTACAAGTGGATACCCCACAAATTAATTTATTATTTACTGCTGGCTTGCAACCTACGAAGGTGTCATAACAGCTGTCGTCTAATCAGGAAAGTTACAGTGATATACAGGTTATTGGCGTTCAACCTGACCTACAATCAATACGCGAAATACTCGTGCCTCTAAACATACATAAAATAATACCTGGATGAAGAGAGCAAGAGGGGACTATCTCCGTGCAGTGTTACCACACTTAAAATGTCTTATTTTGCCCCTCACATTTTCGACACCAATTCAGCCCAAGATTTGCGCGGTGTGTTTTAAGGTTCTTTCTGGACATCCTGTATATCAAGTCACACACATGAAGTATTATTTACCTCGTAAATCACTATCCTTGCTCGCGCCAGAGCACCGAGTTAGGCAACACCCTAAAATAAAAAATTGTTTCAATATTAATCTCCTGACCTGAATGTCTGGACCTTCGTGGGCACGAAGCCCTTCACAGGGATGTTCAACTCGGGCGGCCTCAATGCCTCGTGGTTGTCGTAGACGAATGACCAAGCATACGGCAGCTGAAACAAACAATACACAATCACCTGTAGGGCGCGTTCACAACATCCACATTGTTCACATTTACTGTGCTTTTACAAGAAAATTATATTATTACTATCGTCCGGAGCTGAAGAGAAGGCAAGGCTCTGGAATATACGGCTGAGGATTGTTCCTGCCTTGCCTTCTCCTCGGCTCTCTGCTATACAACACCAACTATTGTACGATACTTGACAACTCTCCGTTTTAATCCGTACTTACAGGCTGTGGACACACCACCAAGCTCGGCTTCACTCACCTTATTGGGGTATGATAACTTTCGCTGTCTTGAAATTCTGAGAAGAAACATGTAAAGTCGGCTATTACACCACAAATTATTGTTTACTTGTCGCTACTATGCAGGTAGGCATATAACTAGGGACAGGAAATTTCGCGAAAAGATTTTTGCCCCACTATGTTTCATTGCCTTGCGTGTGCAACCGTATCTCCACTTTGTGGTCAGTGATTGGATGCCTTAACACCCAGCGTATTAAGGTTACACCCACAAATCACATATGTGATGCGTCGCAGTACTGACTGGCACAGTCAAATGAATAGCGACTCTGCACAAAAACACTCTGCTAATAACCATGAAGTTGAGCTGCAGGTACGCACGTAAGGCACTGAAACAAAGTGGGGCAAAAATCTTCCCGCCCCTGGGTATAACGGTTGAAGCGTTACACATAATTACGTTGCAATTAGTCTTGCAATTTTTTCACTCATAAGTTGCTGGACTAATTGATGTATAAATATAGTGTTGCATGCTGTGTTTCTGAGGGCAGGCTGTATGGCGTATGGGGCCTGTGTCGAAACACATTGAGGGCTGGCCCATGACTCAAAGCCCGTGTGTCTCATAGTGGAAATCCCGCCGAAACTACGTCATAGATACCTGTCCCAACTGCGCTTTTACCCTGCGAAGCGGCGTACGTGACTCAAATCACGTGCGAAACATGATGAAATGTCTAATTTTAGACCCCTGTAATGCGGTAATTCCCCTACTGTTTTGCCTAATATATAAGGGCTCAATCGGCAAAGTCGGGGAGAGTTCGCTATTGGAAGTGCTAGAGGAAGGTGCTACGCCTGTGGAGAGAGACTGGTGAAGACATCTTGGTGACGTCAGAGTCTACTGTGAGGCGGCAGGCGGCTACCTTCGGAGCATTGTTGGGCGACACAAGAGGACTGCAGCGGCGGCCTGACAGGCGAAGAGGAGGTGCGCGACGGGAGTCGAACAGAAGACCTCAAGAGTGAAGAAAGCGGTGCACTCTTAGTGCTGCGCAGCACATGGTGAGTCATCACCACTTCGGACTGATAAGGTTGTACATGGTCCCTATTTGAAAGCCTGTTGATTGGATATATTGTGATTTGTAATTTTCAATTAATTGATGGTAGACTTTTTTTGTGCTTTAATTGTCCAAGCCAATTAACGTGTCTGTGACACAGGAGTAATTGTGTGCATAACTAATTGTGTTGTGAGAGTTATAGTTGATTACTGTTTTGTGTATTTCGTAGCTTTGTGAGCTATTAAATCCAGTACTTAATTTAACTCTTTTATTTATAAAATTATAATACCTCTATCCCAAAGGAACCCATGGGAACTGCCCACATATAAAGTTTTTGTCTTAAACTTGTAACAATACGTTAACAGCCCAATCGCAAACCCTTGTATTGTAGCGCAAAGTACTTGAAAGTTATTCCCTGAAGGGGCCACAGTTATCGTAGTGGCTGGAGTGCTTGCCTCCCAACCGGGCTATCCGGGTTCGATTGCCGGCGGTGTTGGTCTACGGATTTCCACATGTGCCGGGACGATGCCGTTGGTCGGCGGGTTCTCTCGAGGAACTCCCGATTTCGCCTCTTCTTCGCTCCGGCGCTGCTCCATAGCCACATCATGTCAATTCTCGACAGACCTAAATGTTAAGAGTGCGCGGTAGATAAATAAACACTGAAAACATAAATTGATTTCTACGCTTGTTTTGAAGCCAATGTGGATAAAATACTCAATGACGATCTTAGATAGTGGTATATACCAAATTTATGAGTAAATATTTATCCAGAATTATTCATTCGTTACGCGTGATCTTTTGCGCCGCAGTTAAATGCACGAGGTTCCGACGTCAGAGATTGTGCCTCAGATATTTGTAACACTGGAAACAATTTTGTTTAAAACGTTGGCTAAAACTATTGTCTAGGATTGCTACTGTTAAATTTTAAAAAATTGGCTTCAAGAAACCTACAGTTGTAGATTAATGCTTTTAGCGTTGAATTATGTATCACGCCCTCTTAAGTCGTCCGCCTACTGGCCGTGTGTTAGTGTGAGTGAGGCACGGCGCCAAGGGCGATGTTGACCGGCTCATCTGGTGCGGTATCGCCTCTACCGCAATACAACTGGAACAACGTGCAATGGTATCGTAGATCACTCGCCTGACTGACACTTCAGTGGTGACGAAACTTTTTATTGGTGGAAACTTTTCAGTAAAGTCCAATACACCTTTACATCGTAGTTCCACGCGGAACTTATAAGTAGTTTATATATAGGCCCCCTAATATATTGGAAAGCCGTTTTTAGCCATTTAAAGGAGCTCCGAAATTGTGTTTCTAATTAATGTGATGTTTTGAAACTACCTTTCCCATATCGTTTGAAGTGTTTGTTCTTTTCGTAAATGCACACATTAGAAACATGTTGAGAAGTTTCTTAGAGAAAAAAAGTGTTCTGCTGGCACGCTACAAGGTTTTAACAAGACAGGCGGAAGCCTTAAGAATGTTCAAGAGGGGAAGTATTACAGTTTTATATTTGTATGAAATATTGTTAGTTTTATAGACGTTACAAGGGAGTATAATTTCCTCTTACAAAAAAATAACGTATCCAGTATTCGTATAATGTCATTTCAAAGTAAAAAATTTTCATGTTTTTACTTCATGGAATGAAATAGTTCACATTAAGAGGAGTCCTCGACTGGCGCATGGACGGCGTTGCAGCGTGTCACGCGCATATATTTTTACGCGAAACCACTTAACTTATTCATATTATGTTTATCTACGAAAAGAACACACTCTTGAAACTATGCTTCTATGTTTTCAAAAATGCAGCACGCTTGTTAGAAACATGATATTCGGGCTTCTCAAAATGGCTAAAAACGGGGTTTTTAGACTGTTGTAACTCCTAAAATATTACTTGAATTCGTAAAGTGCAAAACGAGAAGCATGCGTTGGTCTTTACTTCAAACTATTCAAATATAAAATATTGGGGCCACCGTTTAAAGTCCCATAGTAAAAAGACTACAACGGAAACCCTGCACGCCAGTTTTGCGCGCTGCGAATAGAGGCGATACGCTTCTCGTCAAGCGTGGGACACTGGCTCTTATCGCTACGCTGTTACCGCGTGTCAAAGGTGGAAATTTGACACCGCGGAAGACTCCTCTTAAATCCACATTGCCCGAGCTACTTCTTGAGGTGTGTAAGAACCCACTACAAAAATATGTTAAAATGTATTTATATATGCTTCAAGCCGTAGAAGATTGTGACACGTAGTTTCGATGTGTTTTTTTATTTAATTATGTTTACTGGTTTTCAAGTTTTGTGTGAAGTAAAAATATGCAAATGTTTTACTCTGAAACGCCATTGTGGAAAGAATGGTAACAATTTTTTTTGTAAGAGGAAAATGTACTCATCGAGTAATATCTACAAAACTTACCCTATTGTATACAAATATAAAATTATGATTTTTCCCCACTTGAACGCCCTTAAGGGCGCGGTCTAACGCAATTTTCATCAACATGCTTTTATTTTTCATTTGTACCAGTTATATTTTTCTTATTTTAGACAAACATGTGTCTGAATTTGGCTCTTGTGAAATTTTTTATGCCTCATAGTTTTCGCGTAATGTCTTGTTAAAGTCAAAATAAGCATGTTGCCGTTTTAAGGACAACACTAAAACCAATTGACTTACCAAACTGAAAAAAATTCACAGTGAATAAAGACATCGCAGGCTACAATGCACGTACATAAAAACAAATAATAACCATTTGTGTATTTTATTTAAAATGCTGAAATTTAAAAATAAAATTTGAAAAATTAAATATTTTCTTTAAAAATACAAAAATATTTTATTTTGTGGTTTAACATATCTGAATTTGTAGCCTACAACATCGTCATTCACTGTGAATACTTTCACTTTGCTAAGTGAGTTGGTTTTAGTGTCGTCCTTAAAACAGGAACAGGCAAATTTTGGGTTTAACGAGCCATTACGCAAAAACTATGGTAGATAAGACATTTTTACAAGAGGAAAATTTGGTCACATTTTGTGTCTAAAACAAGAAAAAAAACCGGTACAAATATAAAAATAAAAACGTGGCGATGAAAATTGTTGTAGCCGCCTCCTTAAGGTTGTTCAAGTGGGGAAAAAACATAATTTTATATTTGTATGAAATAGTGTTAGTTTTGTACACATTAGTTGAGAGTACACATACTTCTAACGGAAAAAAATA
>PNEQ01063161.1:38269-68028 GCA_003012365.1 Medauroidea extradentata
TTTTCCCGTAATGGCACTTCAAAGTCAAAATTTGCGTATTTTTACTTCATACAAAACTTGAAAACCAGTAACATAATGAAATGGAAAAAAATCACATCAAAAGTACCTGTTACTGTCTATGGCTTGTAGCATATAAAACCCGTTAGGAAAAATGTTTATGTTAAATAAAAAATTTCAAAATTTAAAATTTTTTTGGTACGTTTAGAAATTTATTTTAAACACAAAAATATTTTATAATGGGTTTGTATATGCTTCAAGCCGTAGATGATGACGTGTAGTTTTGATAAGATTTTTTCCATTTCATTATATTTACAGGTTTTCAAGTTTTGTATGAAGTAAAAATATGCAAATTTTGACTTTGAAGTGACATTACGGGAAAACTGGCTGAGCTAATTTTTTTTTCGTTAGAGGTTAATATACCCTTACGTAATGTCTACAAAACTAACACTATTTCATACAAATATAAAATTATGAATTTTTCCCCACTTGAACGCCCTTAAGAGGGCGTGGTACGTAATTCAACGCTAAAAGCATTAATCTATAACTGCAAGTTTCTTGAAGCCAATTTGCGAAAATTAAACAATAGCAATCCTAGACAGTAGTTCTAGCCAACGTTTTAAACGAAATTGTTTCCAGTGTTACGAACTTCTGAGGTACAATCTCTGACGCCGAAACCTCGTGCATTTAACTGCGGCGCAAGATATCACGCGTAACGAATTAGTAATTCTGGATAAATATTTACTCATAAAGTTGGCAAATACAATTATCTAGGATTGTCATTGAGTAATTTATCCATATTGGCTTCGAAAAAAGCGTAGAAATCAATTTATATTTTCAGCGTTTATTTATCTACCACACACTCTTAAGTGCTGGCCAAAAGCTCTTCACTTCAGTTCTTCCCTGAATTGTAGTGTAGATAGGTATATTTTGAAGACGTAGGAAACGCGTGTTTCTAACTCGTTGGGACGCAGATGAACCATCAAGTAGGTGGAATCTCGGAATTGTTGTCTCGTCTCGCCCTGATTCCTGGAAGGCATGTACCTACCTGTGCGTTCTGTCTTCTCCGTCCTTGTTTCTGGGTAACAAGCCATTATCCAGCCCCACAGCACTAATGCTTTGTTTGCCGAGTACTGGTTGTTAACAACCCTACATTCTAGGAACCATACACGAGTCAAGCTCTTGTAGTCGGGTTCAAATATCCCTATTTGGATAATCAGGGTGGGTGGATTTGAACGTCAAGTAACGGCGCTACATGCGGTGAATGTGAAAACTAGACATGTGTTTGTATTTCGAATATATGTGGTTTTTCACGTGTCCTTGCTCCTGTGACATTTCTACAGGAAGTTTCATAACTTACGTTACATACATTGCGAAAATGCCGACTGACATGTTCGGTAACGACGTTTGATGGTTGAAAACACTCTCGTACGCTACACGTTTTATGTAATTAACTGGAAACAAATTAATATTAAGATACAATTCATATCGTATTAATTCGCCACCTTCTTACCAAACAAATTTTAAAGTCCAACTTTCAGGGGCGTTTTCTAACGTAAGATGTATCTGGACATAGGTGAATTGGCATTTTCGCAATGTTTTTTATTGTTAGTAAAGAACTTCCTCTAAAAAATCTATTACATAATTTACGAAATAACTTGGTTTTTGCACAAATTATTTTTTCGTTGCTTTAGTAACTCTTCGAAAACTTTCTTTTGAGAATATCGTCAAATCTATAACAATTCTCGGGCATTTAGATGTTACGACGAAATGTATCATGTATACTTACAAGTGTACTGTTTATTAGTTTACTACATACGAAATATGACAATATATATTTTACATTATTGTTTCCAGTTTATGAATATTTGGCGTCAGGTGAACTCATGGAAATAAAACTTACTTAAACAGCCAACGACTATGTGGGTATAATGTGCTGCTCCATCTCAGTATAAAATTCTGACGTTAAATCCGTTAATGCTAATGTGATTATTTGACTGATTTAATACCTTAAATGCGGTTTTGAATAGGGCATCATCTGGCAGACCGTTCGGCCATCAATTGTTATAAAACTTCCCAAACATCCAGCTTCTCATTTAGCGCCATGCTCTCTTGTTCCTACTTTTTTTTAGCGATATCAATTTTTTAAAGCCTAAACGAACGAATTAAATTTGAAGTCCCATTCTGGCGTGGCACAAAATAAACTTATGCAAGTATTCAAATAATCAGGGTGTCCACAGACAGGGAAAACCTGGAAAACAGGGAAAAGTCAGGGAATCAGGGGATTTTCATTTGGGTCAGGGAAAAATGATACAAAACAGCCCAAAAGAAACATTTTTGTAGCACTGAATAGTTAAATTATTATAATTTAGTTATCACAGTAAATCAATTTGTAAGCGCTTCTGATTACATTCACTGCTGGGAAATCTGATTTAATTTTTTTGATATAAAATTGTTTTTCTTATTTTATTCAACTTATGGAGTCGCTTAGTATGTAGTCCGTGATTCAAAAGCATGTATCCAATTCTTTTAATGTTGTTCCATTAAAGCTATTTGTTTCAAATGTGCTGTGTTGATGTAAAATTATGGAATCAAAGATACCAATTCAGCTAAGAAGTTAGGGCAGCTTGTATCATTTTGGGTCTTGAGCACCGATGAGGGTGAAGGAAGTTGGGAATAACCAGGATTAAGATAAGAAATATCATTGAGAAATCTCACCAAAGTCCCAGCACTATTTTCACAAGCAAAATACAGGGAGTGACCGGTTACTGTAAAGCGATCACACTAGCCATTTGGCTGATGCAGAACTTTTTTTTAGTAAGATAATAGGTCAGGGAAAATTAACAGATATTACCTGGAAAACAGGGAAAAGTCAGGGAATTCCAAAATTGAATATCAGTGGACACCCTGAATGTTATATTTTATCTCACCCGCTAGTCATATTTTCTGTCCTATAACGGTCAGTTGCATAAACCCAAAATGATAATGAACATAGGTTCGGAAACGCACCGTAAAGGTACATGCGCACTACGACGTCACGGCAAGGAGGGGCTGCCGTCACAGAAAAATACAAACAATTTTAACGTGTATAGTAATAGAAATGACGACTTGAAGTACACACCTCCTGACGTCACCGCAGGGGAAAAGTAGTGTGGGAAACAAAGCTTGTTTACAAACATGCTGATTTGTTAGTTGGTAATTACAGAAAGCAAAAATGTTGCGCATTCATAGATTTACACGCAAGGGTGAAAAATACTAGTTTCAATTTCATGGTTAAGATACGCAAATACATAAGATTAATGTTTACATGAAAAAAAAAAAAACGGCAAATTCCAAACAAATAATCAATTTTCTTGACGTACATCTCATCTTGGACATGAGAAGCCAAACAGCTAAATGAAGGTTATGTTCGGCTGCGGTATCCATGGAGGTAGGAATTGTATCCCACACCTGACTGAAGCTCCGCCTCTTTTCAAGTCGTCCAGATACCGCCGCGCCGGGTGGATCGGAATATTTCCAGACTTGCCGTCCGTCTGTCCGTCCTTGCCGTGACGGCGTAGTGCGCGCGTACCTTTACTATATTACAAGTCTCATGAATCACAGTGCATAGCGCCCGGCCTGGATCGCTTCACGGAACATTTTTATTGTTTTAAACATGTTCATATTTGTACGAGATAAGGTTTGTTTTGAGACATGTATTGTGACTATTTTTTGCTGTAATGAAAAATATCTAGCTTTCACAGTATTTTGTAACTGCATGTCAAAGCCCCAAATTTGTATAAAATGGTTTTATGCTTCAAAGGAAAATTAACTAACATACAGAACTGAAAAAAAAAACTGAATAACGAAGCTGTAGGTTACACGGTCTTATATGGGAAAAAAACACATTTAAAAATTTGTGTATTTAAAAAAAATGAGAAATTTAAAATTTAAATTGGAAAAATTCAAGAATTTATAAAAAAAATATGAGTTATTTTATTTTCGGTTTCTATATAGGATACTTTGAAGCCTACAATTTTGTTATTCAGTGCGAATTTTTTTAGTTCTGTAAGCCAATTAGTTTTCCTTTGAAGCATAAAAACGTTTCATACAAATTTGGACTTTGATATGGCTTTATAAAAATCTGTAAAAGATAAAAAATTTTCATTACAGTAAAAAAATAGTCACGATGTTTATCTACAAAACAAACCATACAAATACAAACATTTTTAAAACAATAAAAATTTCCATCAAGCCCCCTTAACGGATCTCTATACCTCTGCTTCGAATGCGTTGCTGTAAGTTACGACTATTTTTTTTACGAAACTATTTAATGTGTATTATATTTGTATATCTACGAAAAGAACACACACTTTAAACTATGTCGCTATAGGTTTAAAAATTCGTCACGTTTATTAGAAACTTCATTTTCAGACTCTTCAAGATGACTAAAAATGTATTTTCCAGACAGCCGTCTCTGGGAAAATATCAACCGGATTCGAACAACACAACTATATAAACAAGCTTTGGACTTTGAACTATGCTGCCCACAAATACAATAATGTGGTCACCGCTTGAAGTCCAATAGGAAAGAGGATAATAGTAAAGCACTGCACGTTATCTGAGTGGCTTGCACGGAGAGGCGATAATACATTACATACGTGGGTTAGTGGCAGCCTTACCGCTCCTGCCTCACACACAAACGCAGCCTATCTAGGGAGATCTCAAGGCCGTGGTCTTTCATTTATTTCAAACAATTGCAAATAACTTGAATATTTTTTAACCAAATACTTTGAAAAAAATTTGAGACTATGTGTACAGTCTAAGATACACAATTTTGCCAGAGAGTTTATTAAAATAATGTACCGTTTACTAGCAAAAAAATATTTTGCTTCACTTGGGATTATTTTTACAACAAAATATGTGCTATTTCAGTGGTAAAAATCTAAAAATCTGTTTGGTGTATTGCAACAGAAAAATTCAGATACAAGCCATGATATATAAGTTTTAAAACTGCCAGAATAAATATTTGATATATGTATTAATTTGCGTTAAAAAAATATTTTCGAAACCACTGCTAAACTAAAGAGCGAGGCCTTAAATGCTCAGCCCGCGTTGGTCGATGTAGCATTCCACAGTAAAATGATCCACCGCGCTCGCTATGCACGAATTTTCGGACCTACGTTTATCGACTGTTTTGTTCTTCTAGATGTGAGAATGCTCCCTTGAACTATTGACATGCAATTTGGCAGCGCCATGTATTAAATATTAATCCAATATGGCGGCGGATGTTTCACAGAACGACCGATAAGTGGGTCCCGCGAGGAAACAAGTGCGGCTAGAAAGAACGTTTGGACTGGGCGAGACGTTTCAGCCACTGAGGTTCGCTTTTTATGTTGCATTGCACTTAGGCCCGTACTCGCCCGCGCGGCCGTTAAGTTGTTAACAGGTCATTCACGAGGGACGCAGCAGGTGCCCCATTAGAACACTGCCGCGTCTGACCAGTACCGCTCCCAATCCTTATATGTACTTGGTACATAAATAACAGCTAAATTCATTAAGGATGTTGCATATCTGAGAGTCGTGGTGTGAGTTGGGTATTCTATAATGACATCGTCTTCAGGCAACAAGTAAATACGAGGGTTATTTGTTTTTCAACCTCCGATCGGCTGTAATAAAAAAATGGGAATGAATTAGGAAATTATTTTATTGTCACAAGAAACGTACATCTTTACACTATTTTTCCACATAATCACCGTGCAGATTGAGGCATTTGTCGTACCGATGCACCAGCTTGCCGATACTGAGATGTGAGTTTGGCCGCTCCACATGGTTGGTGGAAGGAGGTAAACACTACGTGTCGATTCGCGTACGATTACGAGTATCGATTAATGAGCATACTGTAATCACAACAGGAGGTTTCAGGGGACAAGGCTGAATAGGCAGGAGGCATTATTCTTTACAGTGCATCGGTACGACAAATGCCTCAATCTGCACAGTGATTATGTGGGAAAATAGTGTAAAGATGTACGTTTCTTTTGACATTAAAATAATTTTCTAATTCTTTCCCGTTTTTTATTACAGCCGATCGGAGGTTGAAAAAAAAGTAACCCTCGTATATTAAATAAAAAAAAAAAAACGATTCACAGGATACTAGTTTTCGAATCGATCAGACCAGTAGAAGCTGCTCACATCCCTCCAACGACTAGAATAGATCTGATTATCTTCAGACGGCTGAACCGATTTTCTTGAATCACAGCTGAGAATACTCTCGATCCAGTCACCGTAAAAAAAAAAAATCAAATCAGGTTCATCCGGTAAGGCGCTACGATGCCACAGACAGACACACACAGATACAAACTTATAACACCACTCTATTTTCAACGTTGCGTCGGTAGTTAAAAAAATGTTCTCTGGATTGAAAATAGGAGAATATTGTTGCTGAAAAAAATGGTAGAAAAATTATCAGAATCTGTTTTCAAGTATTTTTATAATAAAAGTAAGCTTTTTTTTTTTTTTTTTTAATAGTGTGCGGGGCGTTGAGAAGTGGAAAATTTTGGTAAGTACTCAACATTTAGATCTTTAGCGCTGGGGAGAGGTGATATGATGTATGGGGCAACACCGGAATGAAAGGACGGGAGAAACGGAAGATCCCGAGAAAACCCACCGTCATCGGCCGGCACGATTCCCACCTTGGTGGTCAGACGAGTGCTCATGCCATTGCGCCAACCGTGGCTCCATTTAACGTATTAAGAAAATGCCCCTAAATGTCCTATTCGTATTTACGCCCCGTTTATTCGTTCGTTGTCTGCTGTCTTAATGAAAAGCAGGTAATGGACAAATGGTAGAGCATCGGTATACACAGGATAATGGATTCTAGCATGTTGGTCGTTGAACTCGTCAAATATTCCTAACCCTACCTACAGCAATGTGGAGCATACCTAGCCAGTGATGGCATTTATGTAGGTTCAACCGATACTCAGCCACGCCGAACGTAGTTAAGGGCGCGGTCTACCGCAATTTTCATCACAATTTTTTTATTTTTTATTTGCACCAGATATTTTTTTTTGTTGTTTTAGACACAAAATGTAACTAAATTTGGCTCTTATGAAATTTTTTATCTCTCATAGTTTTCGCGTAATGACTTGTTAAAGTCATATTTTGCATGTTTCCGTTTTAACGACTACACTAAAACCAACTGATATACCAAACAAATAATCACAGTGGATAAATAAATTGCAGGCTACAATGTCCTGCTCATAAAAACAAAGAATAAAAATTATTTGTGTTTAAAAATAAATTTATTGAATTTTTAAAATTTTTATTTTCAGTTTCATCATTTTTTTAAAATATAAATAATATTAATTCTTTATTTTTATGAGCATGACATTGTAGCCTGCAATGTCTTTATCCACTGTGAATTGTTTCAGTTCGGTATAGCAGTTGGTTTTAGTGTAGTCCTTAAAACGGAAACATGCAAAATATGACTTTAACAAGTCATTACGCGAAAAATATGAGAGATAACGATGGCTTAGAATGAAAACCCCGTAACTACAAAATTAAAAATATTGTAAATTTTTGGATGGGAAAAACTAAACGTTTTGATATTATTCAAAACGTTTATTTCGCAAGCAAGAAATAAAGTCGCCTTATTTAAATTATGGCATTAGGTGAATTTAAAATTGCTGGTTACTTTTTGTGCTAACTTTTGGAGACAACGTGAGAGTTGGAGTTACGAGGTTTTCATTCTAAGCCATCGATAAAAAAAATTTCATAAGAGCCAAATTTAGTTACATTTTGTGTCTAAAATAAGAAAAAAAAAATATCTGGGGCAAATAAAAAATTGTGATGAAAAATGCGGTAGACGTAAGTCACTATCCTTGTATGCACAGGGCTCTGAAACTGACAGCTGGTCGTATGTTGTACGTCCAAGGTCTAGAAGAGCGGAATCAGTAATCACGTTATGCAAAATACAAATTAATTCAGTGGTAGCGACCCAGACTTCATAGTAGTCTGCTAGTATTCGTAATCATTCCTAGAGATGCTGGATTACAACGAACGTTCAACTTATGAGCTTTTGCCCTAGTTGACTGAGCCAATAAGAATCTTGCTATTGTAATATTTGAGACATGTCACTTGTCTGCAGACAGCTACGTTGTATCAGACGTACATCATCCAATCATATGTGTTGCAATTAACTACGGTGTTTTCAAAGGTATGTTGGCATAAAATATTTTCGCAATATACAATCATTAGGGAACCTTGTTTTACGTGAAAAGAATTTTGCCTCACTATGTTTCCGTGTCTTAAGTGCACATCTGCAGTTATGCTTCGTGGTTATTGGCAGCGTGTATTGATGTAGACGCGTGGCTCACTTGACTGTGCCAATCACAACAAAGTTACTGCGACATAACGGATCCGTGATTTTCTGGTAGAACCGTCAGACGATGAGAGATACAAACATCCAGTCACTTGCCATGAAGCATAGCTGCAGATGTGCATATATAAAGTCCGTGAAATATTGTTTTAACAGAAAATCAGTGGTCCTCAGTATGGGCTACTGCAAAGTAGAAAAATTGAATTTCCGCAAAATTAAGAGGTAGTGGACGGTAGATTTTTATTATTATTATTATTTTTTTTTTTTGTTAATTTTGAGACACGTAAACGAGGAAGGCGATAAGTCAAATATAACACGTCCGTCAAACACCTCATCGCCTGTAGAGGCGTGGAGGACTAAACTAGCGTGAAGTGTTTTCTTAGAATGCTTTTACCAATGGGTAGAGACATGCAAAATTCCCGTTATCATTTGGCAGCAGTCTAAACGTCACTTTCCTATACATAACAGAGCATAATCTGCGATTCAATTGGCGACGGACTTTTATGTGTTGTCATCGCGGCAAGTCACGACAATATCGGCCAGCGGGAGACATCGACCTAGCCTATAGTCACTTGGAGTCTAGTTAGCTGTCAGAAAATAACGCGAATTTTGCATGTCTCTACCAATGGGACTTCAAGCGATGATCCTGTTATTGTATTTGTGGAAAGTTTGTGGTAGCAGGTTTCTATGGTTTTGTTGTATGATCACGGTTGGTATTATTCCAGCTACAGCAACGTGAAAAAGTCAAAATTCAGCACTTTTCAGCAGCTTGGAAATCGTGTTTTTAATAATCGGACGGCATATTTAAAATCATAGGGACACAGTTTGAAGTGTGTCTTCTTTTCGTAGATAAACGCACAGGAAACATGAAAAAAATACTGTTAGTTCCACGCTACAGAACGTCTCACGCACCAGGTCCACCGAATCTTAATTTTTGTTTTAAGTGTACAGTAGTGGTAACAATAATTTGTGTTATTTGTGTTACTATTAAAATAGTTGAAAATTTATGTATATGCCAAAGTTAGTTACAGATATTTGACACAAGTTTAATGTTTAAAAATGTCTTGCTTTGCTGTAATGAAAATTAAAATGTTCTACAGTGAAATACTTTGTTTTTGTTGCAAAGAAAACTTTTTATTTTCACAGTATACGGTAAACCAATCATATGTAGTTATATACCTTGTACCGTGATAAATCATATTTCAGTGTTGCGTAGCAAAAACTTCATTTGCTTAGAATCAAAGAAATTTTTCACGCAGGAAATAAGAAACCTAGAAGTAGCCACTACACCATTAGTTTGTTTAACATTTCGTTGATACGCACAGAAAAAACGGGTTTGTGGTGATTAAAGTATGTTGTGTCTATACGGATATCACCAAATTTTGTTTTGTAGTGGTTAAAACATACGTTTGTAGTCACTGAAAAACTTTACTGGGGACACCAAAGAATGTTTGTGGTCACCACAAAAAAAAATGGTAGGGTCTATAACAACAAAATTTTTCGTGTGGCCACAAAACTTTTTCTCAGTTCGGCCATTCTAAACCTTAGTAAAACAAAGTAGAGTAGGTTTACCCTAAAAGAGATTTTACAGTCTTTAAATTAACATCATTAAGTAGTGAAAATTAAGAAGGTGGTAGCTCTGAGGATGTAAGGGCAACTCATGATGGCTTGTGGTAAGAAGGAGAGGAAGAAAGATAGAGAGGAATCACATTATATCTCCCTCTTCTCGTAGAGGAATTAAAACTGAATCCCTTAACAGACCTGGAATGTTCATCTGGCCGTTACGAGTTAATGAAGGCGGTAACCGCCTCGGCAAGTAAGCCTCGACTATTTACGACTCTACTAGAGAAGCTTAGCACCTGCGTCTCTCGGGATCCTCAGAAATCTCCGGCCCTCGCCAAATAATTGCAGTTTGAGTGTTTCGTCTGCCTGCAACTCTGTGTGAGTGCGGGTACGGTAAACAAAGTGCTAAGAGCGACGCTGGCCGGCACATATAATGTACTATCACATCTATGGACAGAGCACTGCCCTGTCACATATATTCTTCCTGGATTTGTAGAATTATAAGCGGCTATTCGTCCTGGTTATCACATAGGCATCGTAGCGCCTTAAAGGATGAACCTGATTTGATTTTTTTTAAGGTGACTTGATCGACAGTGTTTTTAGCTATGATTCAAGAAAATCGGTTCAGTCGTTTGAAGATCATCACAAAGTCTCGTACAATAAAAAAATATTAAAACAATTAAAATTTTGTAGGGAGTCCCCCCCCCCTTTTTTTTTTAAAGTATATCTGTTGAAATAACGTATACACGTAATGCACTGGAATAGGTACTCATCAACAAAGGAGTGAGATGCCATTCAACAGCATTTCTAAACGAAACACATGATCAGTCTCGAAATAAAGCCCCCCCCCCTCCACCCCCAGTAGAAGCTGCTCACATCCCTCCAACGATTAGAATAGATCAGATTATTTTGGACTCCACTAGTGCGCTCATTTATTCTGAACATCATTGTACATGGACTCGTGCTGTCTAGGCATGCTGTCGCCGCTAGTCCTGGCCTCGTCTGGTCGCGGTCAAACACCTGCCACGTGTATCGATTGTAAGCGAGTTTCGCCTCTATGTCATATCGACACTTGCCACGCGATATACTGCCGGCCACCGTGTCGCTCTACGTCACACACGCACCAACACCCTGGTCGTACACCCTCCTTCTACCCTACCCATCGCACTCTTTGTTCGCCTTTTAATTACTGCTATAATTATATTCGCGCGTGCTGAACATTCTGGTCGATAATTTACATAAGGGCGCTGCCTATCTTAGAAGTGAAGAGATTTTAGTCAACACGTAACATCTAGGTTTTTAGTGCTGCTGAGGGATGACATGAGGTGAGTATGAAGCAGCGCCGGAATGAAGGGGTGGGGGAAACAGGAGATCCCCGAGAAAGCCCGCCCACCAACGGCATCGTCCGGCACGATTCCCACATGCGAAAATCCAGAAAAAAAAAAAAAAACAATTCACTTACAGAAACGAAAATATTCACACTGAAGGGAAGTGTCGAGGGCTACAACTAGACATGTATAAAAACATTGCATTGCAATTTTTTGTATTAAAAAAATACAGGAAGTTTACAATGTTTTATTTAAAATTCAGATTTCTTTTTAAATACCAAAAAAATCTAATATGGTTATTATTCGCGTCTAGACGTAGCCCGCGATATTGTTCTTCACTGTGAATTATTTCCTTTCTGTATGTCAGTTGATTTTTGTTGCTTGTATAAAACCGTTTTATGCTAATTTTGGCTTTGACGTGCCACTATACAATAACTATGAAAGCTAGAAAACTTTCATTACTGTAAAAATAGTCACAATGTATGCCTATAAAACAAGTCTCGTACAGTAAAAAAAAATATTAAAACAATTAAAATTTTGTAGGGAGGTCTGCCCTCCCCTATGCATAACCCAAAACAAATACACGTAGTGCACTGGAATATGTACTCATCAACAAAGGCGTGAGATGCCATTCAACAGCATTTCTAAACGAAACACATGATGATAAGTCTCAAAATAAAGCCCACCCTCCACCCCTGTTTATTGGGGAGTTAAAAATTGGAATACAACATGGTTTTTTATTCAGACAAATGCAAATTAGCTAGTTTCCTGTCGAATCTATGTGTTTGCACCACTGACTTTTTCGTTCGTTTCGGCGTGCCTTTTAGGGGTTTTTTTATAGTGCCCCGAAAACTATGATAGTTTGTTATTTCACGTAAAAAAAAAAAATGTTTTATAAATACAGATACACAAAAATATTAAATTAGGTAACTTCGAGGTTTAAAAAAAATTCAAAACAATTTTTACATGAAACTGCAAAGGTGTCATTCTGTAACGTAATGCATGTGTTTTCACTCTAATCGTATCTCTTGAATAGTTTCTTTCTTTGGGTAAGTAGGTAAAATAGTTGAGTTGCAATTTTAATATGCGCTTGTACGAAAACTATGGAACCGAACAATGTTTTTTTTTGTGGGAAATTACTATTGACGTAATGTGTAAGAGTTGGATTGTGTTTGGTGCAATTACAAAATTACGAAATTTTCTGTGCAGAGCGTCCTTAAAATTAATTAATGTGTGGAAATTAAATTTTCTATTTATTATTACGCATTGTTTTTACGCACAAACTCGCGCGAATTATCCGAATTTTCGGATAAGCGATGTTCGGAATAGCGAGACTCTGCTGTAGTTCCTAACTCTCTATTTACGGGATCTTTGTGGGATATATTTAGACGGTAACTTGATACTTTCTGGAAGCCCTGCTTCTAGCCAGAATATGTTTTCACACCAACCATGTATCCTTCCGCCAAACACCAACAATAACATTTCCAGGCTGACGGCTGCACTGCAAGCCGACGTACATTGTTCATCCGCCGCCACTCACTACGTCACATCTAAAATATTGTCATACATGCTAATTCTAAATACACATTTTATTTTATTTCCTGAAAATGAACACATTATGTTACACACTCCATTAAACGATTTCCAATATTTTAGCTACTGTTCATAATATACAGAAGAACTATTTCTACGACATGAATGCCAACCCAACCGTCCTCCAACTATTGTGTAACAGACGTGTTTAACTCACTTTTAAAATAATTATTACGAACAATTTTTATACTCGCGGACGCGTAACAATAACAAATAAATTTAATTATTCATCTCACCGTATAGACACTGCATTTGTTTACATAGTTGTATGGCAATAACGGAAGTATTCTTGGTAATTTTTTTAAACAGTTCGTTTCTAAAAGTATCGTACGGCGGGTATAGTAGAAGTGCAGTTCGCGCCTGGATGAAAAGCAGACTCTCGGCTTTACGACCACGGCTTGTGTAGGTCGTGGGAACTGCGAGCTTGCGACCCTGCCGAGTTTTAATAGCTCGTAAAAAGACGTGCGGGAATCGTGCCGCGGTCGGGCAATTCTGGCCGCCCACCGTGACTATGGCCATCGTCTACGTCTCGTTTCTTCTCTCGTACAGTCCCGAGATAACATCGGCGACGTCTCAACGACTCCATTTCGAGCGAATTTTAAATAAGTGGAAGAAAAGTTGTTAGCCCCGCGAGAAATTCCCTCGCAATGATTATTCGCAAACTTTCTGCTGTATTCTCACAGACACAGTGGCGCGCGCGGTTACAAATGGCGCTTACGAAATTTCACTCGCTGGAGCAGGGTAGATAATCTAGTCACGTGGCTTGGTTTTGTCGATTACCTGAATTTAATGAACGTTTGCAATGCTATTCAAGGTTTTTAAGATGGCAGGAATAAAAAAAAAACTATAAATTTTCTACACAGCTATTTTGCTAAATACTTCGTTCGCAGTGCAGTCTTTACTGTAATTTCATTGATTTTTAAATGCAATATAAGTTTTAATAGTTGATCGAGAAGCTATCAGTTGAAATTTTGTACACGGGTAAATTTCTCTCGGGTCTAAAGTGGTTTGCGAGAATGTTAATTGGCTGGCTGTTTATATTGCATACATTAAAATTTCTGGTAGCTTCATTGTAAATTTTTTTAAAGAGGGCAGTAACAATATATTAAATTAATTTAAGTTAGTAAATCCATGATTGTGTGGCGAGATTTTTGAACAATTTGGTTTCCATGCTGTACGTGCACATCTGCAGTTGTGTTTCATGGCCAGTGATTGGATGTTGTAACTCCCACTTGTCTGGGTTTCTACTGGCAAATCACAGACTATGGTGTCACAAGAACCTTGCTCTGATTGGTGCAGTCAAATTAGAGACGTGTTTGACGAAAGACAAGCTGCCAACAAACTTGAAGAAGGGACGCCAATGTGCTCGTAATGCATTGGAACGAAATGGATCAAGAATATTTTCGCGACGAACTCTGTTAATTAGTAGTGTTAAGGTTAATTCTACTACAGGTTAGAATGAAAATACATTTTCTTATGGGAGAGCTTGGCACAGGGAAAATTTCTGCCACTAGTTTCGCTTCAATCGCTAAGAGACCAGATAAGTACGTACCTTAGTAAAATTAATTTTAAATAAACTTGGGGATTATATTAGTCATTTAATTTAATTTTAAAGTGAAATTAAACCAATTTCGCGTTTTAAATTGTCAACTTAATGTAACTTGCAGAAAAGCTCTGTGATTGGTCAGTTTGGTGCACTAGCGATACCAGCGCTCAAGTGGCAGAAATTTTCCCTGTGCCAAACTTATAACATTGATCTTTCTAACCTGTAGTAGAATTAACCTTAGTAGTGTCAGGAAAACTTAACGGGTTCAGGGGGCCCTTACGTTAGACTCAACTGACATTGGCCGCGATTGGCGAATCGGCGATCCGGGTTCGGATTCCGGTGGAGTGCACCCATATTTTCGCACTGGGAAACAGTGCCTTTAGTCTGCTTGTTTTCTCGGTGATCTCCCATTTTCACTGCTCCTTCATTCCGACGCTGCTCCTTACTCACTTCATATTACTCTTCGCCAAATCTGAAAACCTCGTTAAGCGTTGAAAAAGATCTTTTATCGTTGTAGGCGATTCACTTTAAAGTGATCACTTTCCAACACTAATCGTTATAAAAAATGTATTTATTGTGGCTATGTAAATGTTTGAGAGCTGCGAAATGTTTATACTAGTTTTAAGTTACATGGACGTTTTCGTATTTAAAACAGTCAAGATAGAGGCATAATGGCTGACAGAAAGTTTTAAACAGTGCTCAGTTTATCTAGAACATCCTATATATGTATGCTCCGGACGTTCACGTGGCAAAAATACATAACTAACTGTGTATTTGCATGAAATAGTGTTAATTTTATAGACGTCACTTGTGACTACATTTTCCACTTCTAAAATTTTATAGCTCTCATAGTATTGCCATAGTGACATGCCAAAGTCGAAATTTGCAAGTTACGGGAACATACACATAACAAAAACTAACTTACTTACTCGAATAAAATAATTTACAATGAAATTAGATATTATGGACCATATGCTAAAAGATTAAAAAAAAAGGAACACAAAAAAATTCCTTTGTATTTTTCAGTAAAATCTTACAATAATGACAATTTTATTGATTTGTGGCAATTTTTAAAAAAAGTACAAACGGACTGTTGTGCGTTTTTTTTTTTTTTTTTTTAATTTTTGCATATGGCCAATAATATATAATTTGAATGCACATTCTTTCGTTCGATTAAGTCTGTTGGTATTTGTTATTCGTATGTTATAGTAATGTGCAAATTTTGACTTTTGACATGTTGCTATCGGGAAAAGTACGACAGATAAAAAATTGTCACAAGTGGAATATGTAGTCACAAGTAACGTTTATAAATCTATCACACACACACACACACCACACACACACACACCACACACATATATTTATTTATTTATTTATTTATTTATATATTTATTTATTTATTATCAAAGCCACGAGTTTTTCGGAAAAATATTTTTTCATCCTTTTGTTCCAATGTCTTAAGTGAACATTTGCAGCTATGCTTCATGGTTATTGGCAGAGTGTCTTTGTTCAGTCACGTCTCTAATTTGACTCCACCAATCAGAATAAGGCTGTTGCTACATCACACGCCATTGATTTACCAGTAGAACCGCAAGACAAGAGATATTCAAAACATCCAATCACAGACCATCAAGCACAGTTGTAGATATACCATATGTAGAGAAGATGGTATATCGCGGGAAAACGTGACTATGCTGTGTTTCAACACACGTTCACATTACCAGAAGATTACTGGCTTTAGCTTGTACTTGGAGCTGTTAGGTACCCTATTTGACTGAGCCAATGTAATCCCAATATTGTAATATTTAATGCCTGTTATTGGTCTGCAGACAGCTACGTTGTGTCAGAAGTATATCACCCAATCACACATGTTGCAAGAAATCACAGTGTTTTCAAGGGCATGTTGGCACAAAACATTTTCGTGATGTACCATCATATCTAACCATATGGCATTTAAACCAAATGGTGCAAAAATCTTTTCGCCACAAAATCGTGGCTCTAATTGGGAACCATAATTCGAAACTATGCTAACTCCAAAATTTATGAAATAAGTTAGTAATAAAACTGTAATATATTTTTCATGTGCATGTTAGGCTACTAATTAAAATGCAATATTATTACTCCGGTTACTATAATGTTTCAGATAGAAGTAAATGCACACTGTAAATAAATTATCTTTTTTGCTAATTCTTAAATTTTGGAGTTAGCAAGGTTTGGAATTCAGGTTCCCAATTAGTTAGCATTCTTGGCACGTGAAGAGCGTTGATGTTGGCTTGGAGCGGAATGCTCAGTGGAGTGGAGGCCAGTAAGGTCGAGCGAGGCAGCGTGGTAGCGTGCGAGCTCCGCCCTATTGCGAGACTGGGTGTGTGTGTCTGTAGGGAGGAGAGGAGACGCCAGGCGCCTCTCTGGTGGCGGGGGAGAAGGATCGATAGCTGCAGGACAGATTACTGGCGCCCGCCGCGCTAACAAGGCCTGCCACGAGCGCCTATCACGTACCCCTGCCGACCACAAGTGTCTGCTCCGTGCATGTACTCCCATCATGTCTGTACACAGTCCTGTGTGTGTGTTCATTACCATAGCCACCTGCAGTAACGCTGACAACCCTGCCAATATTGTTCGCTAGGTCGTTCGGGATAAAGCGAGCACTAACAATTTAACCTTTCAAATATATATCACTATAGATGGTTCAGGATAAAGTGAGCATTAAAAGAAGTCCTGTTAAAGTTCTATTTTCAGCCAATTAGTATCTTTCCGCGTGTAACGGCCAAAGCCCGTGCTACATTGACAGTAAAGTAGCCGTATAAAAATAACAGTAACCGCACCGTAACAAATATACAGGTTTCTATCCCTTACGGTGGCTAAGTAGCGGTACGGTGTGTTGCAGTATGCATCTCTCAAAAGTTTTTGTTCCATTTTTACGGTTATTTCTTACGGCGATTCTAGCACGGCCTTAATACGTCACTTGATGTTTGCGCATGTAAGATAAATTGTGTAGTCAGTATGAATCGATACAGTTTAATATAAACAAGTTAATTAATTGTATAAAATAAAATCATGTTGATTTCGGTTGGTTTTTTTTCTGTATTCTTGTATTTAAATAGTAAAACAAACGGAACTGTATATTGCGTAAATTCGCTGCCAACCATACAGGCAGTAAGGCAACTATAGTTAATGTTGAATTATATGCAGTAACGGCTAGTGATATTTTTCGAAGGTTAAATTTTTAGTGCTCACTTTATCCCGAATGACCTATAGCAGTTACAGCGTATAATTCGACATAAACTGTAGTTCCCTTATGGCTTATATGGTTGGCAGCGAAGTTACGCAATATAGTTCCGCCTATTTTCATATTTAACTTCAACAATACTGAAACAAAATCAACCGAAATCGACATAATTGTATTTCATATAATTAATAGACTATTTTTTATCGAACTGTATATATTCACACTGACTGCACAGTTCATCTCACACGCGCAAACATCAAGTGATGTTTCCAGAGAGGTTACATATTTCCCGGTGTTAGCCGTTACGCGCGGATGGATACGAACTGGCTGAAAATATAACTTGTGCAGTGCTTTCTTGAGTGTTCACTTCATCTCGTATCGTCTAGGTCATTCGGAATAAAGTGAGTACTAAAGATTTAATCTTTGAAAAAAAATCGCTAGCCGTTACTGCATATTAGTCAACGTTAACAATAGTTACATTATTGTTTGTATGGTTGGTAACGAATCATTGAACGTAGTTTCGTGTATTTTCTTATTTGAATACAGCATTAGTGAAAGAACATAATATGTAATCGACCTCTCCGTATACCATATGCTTGAAAATATTTATTTACGCTCTTATTGACATGCCTACTGACCGTGTAATTTTACTTGATTAGCGCCACCACAAAGTGATGCAACTGCCCGCTGAATTCAAAACAACCGTTGACACACTGCCGCCAACGCTCGCGCCACAGACACAGTTCAAAATTGCTCCGACAGGTGGCATCAGAGTTAGGTTTTCGCCGCTTCGGCTTCGCTCGCTTTCGCTTGAAAGCGAGTTGAGTCAGGAGTGTGTTTGTCCGTTGTGTAATAAATACGGATTTCTGATGAACACATTCATAAACAGTTACTTCTAATACTTTTGAATATCATTGCTAATCTGTTATGTCATACGATCGCCAGCCTGAGAATGTGGAAATAGAAATAACATTCTTATTTTCTGTTCCACACATTAAGAAAATACGTTATTTCATTGTTTTTGTAAATTGCGTCTTCGTCGTTCATGGCAGTATGCTGAATGGAACTTGAATTCTTGAATTGACGATTTGAAAAGAGGCGGAGCTCCAGTCAGGTGTGAGATACAATTTCTATCTCCATGGATACCGCAGCCGAACATAACCTTCATTTAGCTGTTTGGCTTCACGTGTCCCGGATAAGATGTACGTCAAGAAAATTGATTATTTGTTTGAAATTTGCCGTTTTTTCAGGTAAACATTAATCTTATGTATTTGCGTATCTTAACCATGAAATTGCAACTAATATTTTTTACCCTTGCGTGCAAATCTATGAATGCGCAACAGTTTTGCTTTCTGCAATTACCAACTAACAAATCAGTATGTTTGTAAACAAGCTTCGTTTCCCACAGTATTTCCCCTGCGGTGACGTCAGAGGGCGTGCACTTCAAGTCGTCCATTGCGTGTGTTGTGTGTGTTTGTAGTGGCGGTTTTGAATTACAAGTTAATATACTACGCATGCATTCACGAGATAAGTAACGGCAACAGTGTGTGTCGTAACCAATTAGAGTCTATGAAGAGAAAACAGGGTCATAAAACGTTAACTCGCAGTTATTGATAACTAAAATTACTATGTATAGCATATATCTATACAGCGCCCGTTCATTTAAGGGCTTGTTCCCTAGTCTTTTTCAGACTGGTGACAATAACTCAACTATTTTTTAACCAAAAGCTTTAAAAATTTTGAGTCAATGTGCAGTCACAAGATGCACAATACTGTGGAGGCGTTTTTAAAAATAATGTACCATTCGTCAGCAAAAAAATATTTTGCTTAATTTTTGCCTATTTTCACGACAAAAAACGTGGTACTTTGGATGCTGAAATCTAAAAAACCGTTCAGTACATTTCTACAAAAAAAATTCAGCTACAAATTATAACATATAAGTGTCAAAACTGTGGAGCAAAATTTTGATATATTAGGTAGCAATGAAAAAAAAAATTTGAAATCACTGCAAAACTCGGTAACAAGGCCTTAATGAGTAGATGTTGCAGATAATATTTATCGGAGCAGTGTAATGTAAAAGTTAACATTATAAGAGCCCATGTAAATAAAAGCACGTGTCAATGTTTATGTTTACATGCAGCGGAAAGATATAAACTGGCGGAAAATGGAAACAAATCAGGACTTTTTTGAGTGCTCACTTTATCCCGAATCACCTATACCTTGGGAACTATTTTGTAACGCAGTAAAAGTAGAGCCACTGATCTTTTTTTTTTTTTGTGAAAAAGAATGTTTCAATACATTATGAGAACATCTGCAACTGTGCTGAAAAGTCATTGATTGGCGGTTTTTAAGGCTCGGCATCAGTCGCCATATTGAATTATTTCATTTTTCGCTCTTATGAAATTCTGAGAAGAAAGGTGTTCAATTTGTTACTATAATATCAATTCTATTCACCTTGCGCTACTATAAAAGCATTGAAGTTGAACTTTTAACGTATATTTAAGCCGTAATCAGTCGAACAATTTTTTTTATATTCTTAATTTATTCGACTGATTACGGCGTAAATATACGTTAAAAGTTCAACTTCAATGCTTTTATTGTAGCGCAAAGGTGAATAGAATTGATATTATATGAACACACATAACACTTTTCGTCTCAGAATTCCAAGGGAAAAATGAAATAATTCAATATGGCGACTGATGCCGAGCCTTAACGTTCACTTGTATTGGTAATTCAAATCAGAGACGTCTTTACACAGACGGTAATCTGCCAATAATCCACAGGCGTCATTTCAGGTTTTTCTTAGGGGATGAGGGGCAGATTTTTTTTTTTTTTTTTTTTTTAGGTGACAGTGACCTTGTTGCGTCTTTTTTATTAATAAAGCATGTATAAATTAGAAACGTTAATAGTAAAACTTCAATTTTATGTGCTTAGGTAAGCATTATTTAAACAACAAAATACAAAAAAAAAAATGTATTTTATAAACTTAAAATTCTAAATCCAGGGGGGGTCATTTGCCCCCCCCCCTACTGCCCCCTTAAATGACGCCCATGCAATAATCTAGAAGTGTAGCTGCAGATGCACACGTTCGGCATTGAAACAAGTTGTTGCATAATTATTTTCGCCAGGCTGTACCTATGAACTGTAGCAGCTAAGCAGCAAATTGTGACTTCATTTTAATTTAACTTCTTTCATCCTTGGAGGACCAGCACCCGCCCCAGGGGATAGGGGTGGCAGTAGACTGATGGATATATTGATTGAGTGGAAAGTCTGCCAAGAAGAGGGGAATGCCAGATCACTGTCTCAGGGGGGAGGGGGTAGAGACATCTCCTGGATGAGTTGTAGTGTTGGTATAGTCTATTCACATAAAATTTGTTCACGTAGCAAAAATTCGTTGTTTTATATTTGTCCGACATAGTGTTCGTTTTACAGACGTCATGACATTTTCTACGTGTAATTTTTTTTTAGCTCTCCTAGCTGTCCCATAGAGCGGCATGTGTTAGTCATAATAAGCAAGTAACGGAAACACAGGAACAACAAAAATCAAGTGACTTCCTCGAATGAGAAAATTTAAATTGAAATTATGGACTAATGGGTAGAGCCACAATTTTATGGCGAAAAGATTTTTGCGACGTTCAGTTTCTATGCGTTATGTGCACATCTGCAGCTCTGATACATCGTCTGTGATTGGATGATAGTACTCTCACTTGCCCTTGGCAAATTACAGACATACGGAGTCACAGTAATCTAATTCTGATTGGTGCAGTCAAATGAGACACGTGTCTGAGCAAAGACATGAAGCACAGCTGCCGATGAGCACAAGAGGCATTATTGAAACTAAGTAGGGCAAAAATCTTTTCGAGGCAAAATCGTGGTCCTAATTATGGAAAAAAAAGTCCTTTTGAGTTCTTTTACATTGCTATAAATGAAGTAAATGGTCATCGTATTCAGATTTTTAAAATAAGTACAAAGGAATTTACTTGTCTGTTTATATATTTTACCATATGACCGTCTTGTTTAAGATGGACAATAATAAAAAAAAGTTTAAGGTCTCAGAGCTGTGAAACTTACACTGTTAGGTTAGTACTGTAAAGTTGCTGGGAGAAACAACGATGGTGAAAGTTACACTTTTCCTTTTGGCTGTTTTTAGCCTCACCATGGAACACTGAAAACACTATTAAACTATTTTACTGTCGGAAGTCAGAAATGTGGTAAGCATGGTGGCAGGGTTGTTGAATGGCAGACATACATCTGAAGCTCCACACGCCGTCAAGTAACTGAGGATGGCGGCGCTCTTAAGGCGACCGCCTGGTTGACGCTCCAACTGCGTGCAGAGTGTTAGGAGTTACGTTTTTTCTCTGAGACCAGTAAACGTGCGTCCACAATGCTTATCTACGAAAAGAAAACCTATGTAACGGATTTGTTCGACATTGAGATCTACAAGTACATTGGACTTTGCTACAGTGACGTGTTCAATGGAATGATAGGGTCACCGCTCAAAGTCCCACAGTAAAAACGTTACAGTGGAAACACTGCGCGCGTTTACCACTCTGGCCATAGAGGCGATATTACAATACATGTGCCGGCCGACGTCGCTCGTAACGCCTCATCGATTTTCGCCTCACACACAAAACATACCCTTCACCAGGTGGTCGCCTTAAGGGCTTGTTCTTCAGTTTTTTTTTTTTTCAGTCTGGTGTCAATAACTCAAATATTTTTTTCACCAAAAGCTTTGAAAAATTTTGAGACAATGTGCAGTCACACGATGCACAATACCATGGGAACGTTTTAAAAATAATGGAACCATTCGTTAGCAAAATAAAGTTTTGCTTCATTTTGGCTTATTTTCACGACAAAACACGAGGTACTTCGGATGACGAAATCTAAAAAAACAGTTTAGTACGTTGCTAAAAAAAAAAAAAAAAATAATAATAATAATAATAATAATAAATAAAAAATTAGATACTAATTATGACACATTAGTGTCAAAATTGTGGAGCAAAATTTTGATATGAGTATTAGGTAGCAGTATAAAAGTATTTTCTAAATCACAGCAAAACTAAGGAACAAGCGTGGTACATAATTCAACGCTAAAAGCATTAATCTATAACTGTAGGTTTCTTGAAGCCAATTTGCGAAAATTTAACAATAGCAATCCAAGACAATAGATTCAGTCAACGTTTTAAACAAAATTGTTTCCAGTGTTACGAACTTCTGAGGCACAATCTCTGACGCCGGAACCTCGTGCATTTAACTGCGGCGCAAGTGATTACGTGTAACGAATTAGTAATTCTGGATAAATATTTACTCATAAAGTTGGCAGATACCATTATCTAGGATTGTCATTAAGTATTTTATCCATATTGGCTACGAAAAGAGCGTAGAAATCAATTGACGTTTTAAGCGATTGTTTATCTACCACGCACTCTTAATTGGTCGAGCAAACAACTGAAATACTTCATCGCCGATAATATCTGAACTACTCATCATAATTCGATGAGATTTTTTGCTGAGTATATATTTTATTTGCGGACGTATGTTTATACATGCACTAAGCGATAGTACGCTTTGCTTTCGGGTAAAAAATTAAAAACTGTTTTTAGAATAAACATGGGCTTGAAGCCACAAGATCAATAAAAATGGAAAACTTAAAATTTTTGTAGTTTTTAATGTGATAATATCTAGACCTCTATAGCAACCGGATTTAAAAAATACTCGCTTATTGATTTGAAAATATTTTCTTTTTATCCCATAACCTCTTACGCAGAGCAAATGTTAAATTTATTTTCAAATCGAAACGCGAGGGCTTTAAAATAATGCTTCCAATGTGTGTGGTTTCTTGAAAGTCACATTCATAAGTAGTCTGAAGTGTGTTTTTTCTTTTCATAGGTAAGCACTGTGGAAGCACGTTTACCGGCTTTCCATTTACATATTGTTTCAACAAATCATTGTGTTGTTAATGTTGTGGGGTCTTTTATGAAGCTCTAGGAAAAGAATGAGGTAATATTTTCAATATTTTACTTGGCACTTATTTGGTTTTATATTTCTGGAACAGTCTCGAGAGGGGCCATTGTCCCTATCCCCACCCTCCCGCCGTCTGGATCCAACCCGTTTTCCAGTGACATCAGCTTATTCAACAGCCGGTATACTCTGTTTTGTATAATTTCTGAACATTGTGACATAACTTGTTGTCAATTACAGTTAAAAATTTTATGTGTGTCAATGAATATCAAGATTTGCAGAGTAAATGGTGGAATTGATATCTCAGTTTCGTTTTCGAGCTAAAAATTTCGACTGGCATGGCATCAAACATCTATTAATAACACTTGAAAAGTAGTAATGCCAGAAGTGTAGAGTTTTGCTGAAGTTGTGTGAAACAGAGTATGAGTAGAGCACGCTCCTGGGCCATCACCAAAGCTGATCCCAACCCCTGGAACCTTCGGGGCCGATTGAGTCATCGTTAAAGTGGGAGAATGGTCATGGCCGAGTATATACAGAGCTCGCAGCGGCCGAGCGGGCCAAACCAAATACCTTAAGAGACCAATACTGGGCAGCCCTACATTAATAACTACGGGATATGTGCGAAAAATAACCTAGAGGCATGAGATGGAAATATTTAATGTCTTAATGCTAGTAATATTCTGTTATAGCCGGTTCAGGATAATGTGAGCACTCAGCCCTGCTAAATTTCTGTTTGTAGCCAATTCGTATCTTTCTGCACGTAACGGCTAACAACGAGAAATTTCTAACCTCTCTGGACACGTCACTTGATGCTTACTCGTGTAAGATAAATTGTGCAGTCAGTAGGAACGTATATAGTGTGGCAAAAATACGCTTATTAATTATATAAAACACACATATGTAAATTCAATTTATTTTATTTTATCATTGTTGCAGTCAAGTAAGGAAATAAATACACTGAACTATGTTCAACAATTCGCTGCCAACCACACAACGAGTAAGAAAACTATAGCTAATGTAAAATGACATGCATTAACAGCTAGTGATTTTTTTTTTTTTTTTTTTTAAACGTTAACTCTTTAGCGCTCACTGTATCTCGAGCGAACTATAGCATAAATGTTCTCTTGTTAACATATTCTGTGAACTGTTGCTTTTGTTTTAGTCAGTAATTTCTTGTCATGGCAGTAAAAGCCGCTTTTTCGCCACGAAGGAAAAAATAACAAGTTTACATCCACGTTGTCATGTTGGCAGAGCAAATCAGATATTAATGTAATGCAGTGTACTGTCATTATCTGTTGGCTTGGTGTGGAGACACAATCAGCGTTGCACGAGTTGTCCGGTATTGATGGTCTATAATGCATTTGGCCTAACTGTACGCGTGGAATGTCGGAGAAACGACCTCTGCGCCGCAGCCAAAGAAGATAGCGGAAATGTATATTATGTAAATTATGTGCGCTTCTATTCTTATTTGATGTGAAATACACGTTTATTACTTTCACTGATGTCTTTTATGCGTAGCCTGTGTTTTAAAAGGCGGCGGAAATATTAAAAAAAAACGTGGGGGGGGGGGAGGGAAGCTTCAAAAGTGATTGCTTTACAGCAGATAGGCAATTGAAAACGTTTGGGAGATCAGCATTTAACATGATAAATAATAAATACTCTGCACCGTTCCGCTTGAGTCATACTAAATTGCTAATTAATAAATTATAAATTCAAGAATTGGAACTCGTCCAAAAGCTAGTGGTGCGAATGTCCGCAGTCATCCCCCCCCCTTCTCAACCCACCCCCTGCCCTCAAGGGAAAATGAAAACGCACGGAGCCTGTGGTCCGCAGGTTTTCAGCGGTTGAAGTTGGCAACTCGTTTCGGCGGTTTATCACGGCGTGCGGCGGAGTGAAAGGGCGGAAGAAGGGAGGAGGTGGGGGGAGGGGTGTAGCAGCGCGTCTGTGGCGGCGTCTCCCCTCGGCGGTTCGCGCGCCTGCCACCAGGCGGAAGCAGCGTCGCTGATAGCGGGCGACTCGCCGCCAACAATGAAACATTGTTTCTACCGGCGCGGCGTGGAGGGACGCGACTCGACGCGACGCGGTGACTGCTTTTGGCCGGTGATGGGATTCACAGCCGTTATCTCTCGTCCTCCCCTTCTCTTCCCCTCTAGCGCTCGGGAGCACGGTCCATTGTTGCCGAGTCTCCCGTGACGACTTCGACGCTGCTGCTGTTGTTGCACACTCGAGCACAAAACGCCAGTTGCCACGTGAAGGGTTGGTTAAGAGGAAGGAGGGTACTTGAGGGACAATGGATGATTTCCTCCCTCCCCCACCAACCTTCTCATAATACCTTCCTTCTACTTCCTCCTCACCATGTCCAATACCCAGAATGCAGCGCGGAAGTCGCGGGGAAACTTCCGGCGTCACTTCCAGGAAAGATCTGATCGGAAATTTATTCTGACCATGTCTTATAAAATTACACTCATGGTCACTGACGCGAAAGCATATTCTGTTAAGAAATCATTGGTCAAAGTTATGAAATAAGCGAAAATTTTCACTTTTAATTTCGAGTTTAAAATGTCTGCCACATCTGTTGAGTGGACGCCCTTGTTGGCGAATTTAGATCCTGAAATAACTTCGCTTGCACAATGGCGCTGTTTTAAGAGCCCGTGTCACGAAACATGCTGAATATTTCTTAAATTTTTCATTACTCCAAATCAGGCCAGATGTATTTCAAAATATTTCAATAGGGACTCAGCTAATTGTATTACGTTAGATGTATTTCAAAATATTTCAATAGGGACTCAGCTAATTGTATTACGTTTCATTACGCACTTTGTATTCGAAGTAAAGCGTAAATATGAAATTATTAATCTAATTATAAATGTAAGATAATAATTACCTCTCACCACATAATAAAGACTAAATAACAACTAGTACCAATCTAGTACATACCAGGGGCGTCATTTCAGGTTTTTCCTGGGGAGGGGGGGGGGCAAGATTTTGTTTTCAGACGACAGTGACCTTATTGCATCTTTTTTATTAATTAAGCATGTATAAATTAGATACTTTAATAATAAAACTTCAGTTTTATGTCCTTAAGTTAGCATTATTTACATTTAAAAATACAAAAAATATATTTATACACAACAATTCCAAATCCAGGGGGGGGGGGCATTTGCCCTCCCCTGTAGCCCCAAATGACGCCCCTGGTACATATATGCACGTAATCGTAAAGTGTAATGTTTCTTTTAAGTGACATTGCCGACAATTCATGACGTCTTTAATTTGTTAAATAAAAAAGCATAATTTTGACAAAAGAGGTGAGTGACACTGCCTCTTAAGACGTTCACGTGGCAAAAATTTATAATTTCATATTTGCACGGCATAGTGATCGCTTTATAGACGTTATTTGTGTCTAAATTTTTCTTTTGCAAAAAAATTTTCAACCTTCATAGTTATCGCATAGTGGCATGACAAAGTCAAAATTTGCAAGTTACGGAAATATTGTAACAAAAAAAAAGTGTTTTACTGGAATGAAATAATTTACACTGAAAAGAGATATGATGGGCAATGTGCTAAAATATTTGAAAATACAAAATGAGATGCTTTTGTACTTTTTAAAAAATCTGAAAATGATGACAGTTTACTTATTTTATGGCAATTTTAAAAATAGAAAATGACTGTTGTGTGTTTTTAAACATTTTAGCATATTGCCCGTAATGTATCATTTCAGTGTAAATTATTTCATTCGAGTAAGACACTTGGCTTTTTGTTATTACTATGTTCTCGTAACTTGCGAATTCTGACTTTGGCCTGCTGGTATAGAAAAACTGTGAGAGGTAAGATATGTTTACAAGTGTAAAATGTAGTCTCAAGCTACGTCTATAAAGCGAGCACTATATCCTGCAAATATAAAATTATGAATTTTTGCCACGTGAACAGCCTTAAGGTGGCCGCCTGGTGAACGTATTTGTAGTATTCGTGGTCGATAAGTACGAAAGCGCTTAGGGCATCACGCCTCGTCCTAGCCTTAAGCTCAATTCACTGGACTGGCCGTGCAGTCTTCTCGCCGATGGATCGCCTCTATAAGACACACTGAAGCCGTGTTCCAACTCACTTTGGAGACGGTATTTGGGTTTTCAGTTTTGTTTTTGGTAACCTTCCAACCGAAACAACTCGACTGTCAGTTATTGGCCGCTTTCCCTGCTGTCTTGTGTTCCATTGTCGAAGCTGGATAATTTTTTTTATGTTGCGCGTTATGACGGTTTGTTGGTAATTGGGCAGCTAATGCTATGTAATGAATTTTAAACAAGTTTACAAATAATTTTACTGAGTGTAATATAATTTTTGAACTTTTTTTTCCTTGTTTATTGCATTATGTCAGCGATTTAGAGTTTTGTATTTTGGTAATTGATAATTTGTAACCTTCCGGAGGCTTACGACACACAAACACCAAACTACGTCACAGATTTTCTACACAAAATCGGTTCACGTGACCATTTTGTTAGCAATAATTGCCAGCTGCAACACGGACTTAATGATGAGACTGTAATGTTGTTATGTAATATTTTCATAATTTTAGCTAGCTATCGACTTGAAAAAATTTGATTAAAACAGTTAGTCAAAATTGTACAACTTTTCCTTCGAAAAAAAAAAAGTATTCTTCATAGTAAAAACTATTTACAATAAATTTGCGTTGCGGTTTTACGTTATCCGCTCCGGTTTAGAATTTAAAAGTAGTAATCGATAACGTAGCGTATATAGGGAACAGTTGCCTTAAGGATGCTGGACTCGTAAAAATTCAAAATGTAATATTTGTGCCAAACAATGTTCAACTTTTACACACAAGATATGTCATATCCCCATATAAAAAAAATTGGTCCCATAATTTCAAAGTCACAAAATGGCAGTTGGGGTGTTGCGAAAATTATATATATATATACATAAACAATTAAATTGCACAAGCAAGATAATTCATATTGATACTTGATGATGAGAGCTACTTCAAGACAGTTTTGTAAATATAAAGCGATACATTTTTGTATTTTTTAAGTATTGATGAAAACGAGTAGACCCTACATTTTTGCATAAATTTGAATTTTGGCTACTACTGAAATTTTCAAAACTAACTTCTGTCAAACATCTCATAAAATGCGTCGATACACTGACTTCAAGTTCTTGTAATTTTTAATTCATTAGTTAATTACTTTTTTTTTTTATTTTGGCTACACCACAAAGACCATTTTGTGACTTCGATGAGTGATTATGCAAAAAATGACGGGTTATCTGGTGTGTAGAAGTTGAACAGTGTTTGGCACAAAAACAAAAAAATGAAATTTTACGGATCCAACGCCTTAACGCTCGGTTTCAGTCGCCATATTGAATTTTATTATTTTTCGCTGTTTTGGAATTCTGAGAAGAAAAAAGTTAAATCGGCGAATATACCGCAAATTCTACTTACCTTGAGCTACAAAGCATGACAATATAGCTAGTAATGTATAGTTAGGTCGCAATTTGTCGCGCAAATTATGAATATAAAAAATTTTGCCACACACATTGCGGCGTAATTATTAGAGCCACGATTTTATGGCGAAAAGATTTTTGCAACATTTGGTTTCGATGCGTCATGTGCACACCTGCAGCTCTGCTACATCGTCTGTGATTGGATGATTTTACTTTCTCTGGCCTTGGCAAATTATAGACGTACAGACTCACAATAGTCTTATTCTGATTGGTGCAGTCAAATGAGAAACGTGTCTGAATAAAGACACGCTGCCAATAACCTTGAAACAGAACTACCGATGTGCACGTGAGTCACTGAAACAAAGTGGGGCAAAAGTCTTTTCGCGACAAAATCGTGGCCCTAGTAATTATACGTTAACAGCTAAATTGCAATGTCTATACTGTAGCGAAATTTAAATATAAGTTGATGTATAATCGCATATTTAACATTTTTCTTCTTAGAATTCCAAAAAAAAAATATATATATTATAATAATAAAATTAAATATGGCGACTGAAACCGAGCCTTAAGGTTGTTCAAGTGGGGAAAAAACATAATTTTATATTTGTATGAAATAGTGTTAGTTTTGTACACATTACTTGAGAGTACATATACCTCTAACGGAAAAAAATTAGCTCATCTAGTTTTCCCGTAATGGCACTTCAAAGTCAAAATTTGCGTATTTTTACTTCATACAAAACT
>PNEQ01063163.1:0-46860 GCA_003012365.1 Medauroidea extradentata
ATATCTCTGGGCAACTAACAAGAAGGAAAAGTTACAAGATGGCTTCCCCCTTCAATGAAAACAATAACAAATGATTCCACATACACGATTACACTTTCCTTAGCCCTGAATGCTCTTGCCTGTCACACATTACACTCAAATTGTTAACAGAAATTGCTCGTATTTATGGTTCAGCCCACCGCTCGTAAATTAATAGGTTTGACACATAAGTTATTGTGGAAATTACGTCTCCCTTAACTGAAAGTGTTCTACTGTACGCCTGCCTGGGTCTACACCAACACTGAGGTGTTAAGTCCCGGCTCTGCAACTTAGGTACTACTCACGTGTCTTTTCTTGATTCTAACACTCGGTGATCTCGACGCACTACACTCGGCAAGCCAGGTTTCCCAAGCACCGGGCGACATCTAACCTACACCCTTCCATTATAGCTAGTGCCCCACGAAGCATCTCGGGATCCCATTAGACCTATGCCGACGCCGAAAACCACGTACAAACATATTTCAAAGTTACGGAAGTTAAGATTATGGTTACGTTACGTTTATGCCAACACGAAGCTACAATTCCGCACAACAAACAAATTTGGAAAAACTAAATAGGGTGTGTAGGCCAAGTACCTTACAGTATCTTTAATAATAACACATACAAATAAAGAAAAAAAAATAGTTTTTTGTTGGGAATAATCTTTTTCAAATAATATAGTCCATTCCAGTAAAGTGCTGAGTACTTAATGTTTCTCTAATTTCGTCACTATACACTTAGTAAGACATTAGAGCCTAAAATCACTTACCTTTTTATCCACTAACTTAACTGGAAGCAAATAGCAGAGCATTAATGTATAAAATGTCACACAAAGTTTTAATTCAAAGTACTACTTTTATCACGAATGGACTCTATATGTCAATATGTGCAGTAAATGAGTTTTATGTATAGTTTGTAATTTATTACAGCACACGCTTTGTTAACGAGGTTATTGACAAATAAAAATCTATCAGTGACCACCCCACACAACATGTTAGCTTACTGCAAGCCTTGCATTTGACTTAAGCTTGTATGCTTGCATAAGTATTTTTTAGCTTGCAGGCTTTCTGCAAGTGTATTTAAGAAAAATGCCTGCAGTTAAATTTCTTGCAAGCTTGTGTTAAGCTTGATGGCTTACAAGTTAACCTTAAATGAAGTTTAGTGTGTAAGTTTGCAACAATTTAAAAAACTGTCAACTAGGCAACTTGCAGCAAGCTTTCTGGCTTGTCGTGACACACTTTTTGCAAATTTTCTGGTTTGCCTGGATAAGCTTGTAGTAAGCTTTTTGTGCTGTATGGGATGTAAGCTAACACCAGCTTGCATTTCACTCGATTTTTGCTTGCCATAACAAGCTTGCTCACGAGACTTGCTGCAAGCCTGCTTGCCAGCTTACATTTCACTTGATTTTGGCTTGCCATAGCAAGCTTACTCACGAGACTTGCTGCAAGTCTCAAGCAAGCTTGCAGCAAGTTTATAATTTAACATGCCATGGCAAGCTTGCTGAGAAGTCTTGCTGAAAGCCTGAACCAAGCTTGCGACAAAGCTGTATTTGACTTAAATTACACTTACATAGCAATTCTGGTCATGTGATAAGCTGCAAGCTTCCTGTCCCCTGCATTGCATTGGAATTTTACTTAACAATTCAATACCTATTTCTGAATCTATCAACTCAGCCATTTGAAGCTTGGCAGCACCCAAACAATACGAAGGAGATAAATATTTGCTGGTCTATATTCCAGTAGAGCTGCTGTAAAAGAACTGCTGTCTGACGACTGTAAAATATACAGGCTTAAATTTGCCGAGTTAAATTCTGATCGTGATTGGTGTGATGTATTTTTCTCAGACGAGTCTACTTTCAGCTCGGCTAATAACGGGACAGCGACATGATGCGCGATATATTTCATCTTGTCGTCGCTCTGTCGCATGTTGGGGCTGGATGTCATCATACAGAGCTGGGATACTCCATCGAATCGCAGGACGGCTTAACAGTGACCAATATATACATATAATGAATGAAATAATGGTTCTAAATGTCAGAATGCAAAATCCCGAAGGAGTGATAAAGTTTCAACAAGATTTGTCTCCCATTCACATAAGTCAACGTGTACAGGATTGGTTTTCAAGACAGCCAGATATAGACTGTAGTACTTGGCCTCCTCGGTCACCAGATCTCAATCCATATGAGAATGTTTGGGCAGAGTTAAAACGCACAATGACAGATAACTGGCCAGACTCTCCACCCAACTCGCAAGATGCCCTTTGGGACGTAAATTTTAATGCTTGAGAAGAACTTGCTAGAAGTTAAGGCTATTTTAGACAAGTAGTAGACTCTATGCCAATACACCTAACTTCAGTAATGGAGTCAAATGGTGACTGGACCCCATACTAAAAACTCTCGTACGTAATCCGTCCTTTTCAGGAATACATCTATATTCTCAAAAATTTTGTTAGTTTAATGTTTTTTAGGGCCAAGAAAACAAAACTGTTCCTAAATGTAAATATATGTAAGACCAAGCTCTTACATCGGATTTAAACCTTGGTTCCACTGGGAAGCTTACACACTGGGTCACGACACTAATGAAAACTGTAGCTATAAGTATGCAACAATTGGATATAGTTGTTAGATATCACATGATGGCACTGCAACCAAATAATAAGATCGCAATATGTCCTGATGGCTACTGTTTACTCAATGTAGAGAACTGATGTATTGGATAACTATGTAAAATAACAATTCTGATAAGTGAAGTTTCTATAGAACATTTTAATGTGGATCATATAATTTAGATGGATGGGTTTAATGACTCATTGACAGTCAAACAGGAAGAACAGAAAACAACTTTGATGTAGAATTATCACGAATACAGAAATTTACATATTATATTTTAAAACAATATATTGCTAAATTATGTTTTGATGATTTATATTGTTTATGAATATTGTTCTGCATGTTATTAAAACATATGTGTTGGTAGAAAAGAGGAATCTCTATCTATTCCACTGATTCATTTATGTAATAGGCCTAACTACAGTCACTATGATAAAGATGTGTAAGGTTGTTTAGGGCGTACTTGCATATTATTCGAAACAAATATGCATTTTTCTTCCAGTGGAACTGAATAATGATTATTTTGTTATTTAGCAGTATTAAAATCAATGCGCGTCTTGTCAAATAAGTGTATTTAACTTGACACTAACCTAGTGTGAGAGGAAATATAAGTTGCGTACAAATTTTTTTCCTTATTAGTAGGCTTGTATGGTTTTACTTAGCAACTGCATTTTCTCAAAATAATATAAAAATAATTATTGTTATATTGATAATTTGTTCCAACTCCGAGATTTAGATTAGCACATCCTACAATATTTAAATATATTAAATAAAATATGCCATAATTTTAATTTCCATGTTAGTTAACAGGCAACCATATTGAAAATAGACTTAAAATGTAAATATATAGACATATTATCAGCATATGTCCACACTTCCAGTGGTTACTCGTGGGTTGTTGCCAGGTGAGGCAGCAGATAATCCATAACTGGACAGGTTGAGTGCCAGTTGACAATACAACCACTGACACGCTGGTATGTAGGTGCCACATTTTACTGAATGATCGTAAATGAATCAGTAGCGAGTACATCTTTCATTGCCATTCATCAGAAGAGTACAGTGCTGACTATCTGCAGCCCTATCTGAAAACAACTAACGAGCCGCCACTACACACTTCTTTGGCGTCCCTCTACAGTCTAACACATTTCTCAGTGCCTTTATGGGTATCTATGACAGTGCAATGCAGTACTACTTTCTTAATGATCAAAATAGCATATAGCAGTAAGTGTAGGTCAAGCAGCCTATATTTAGAGGTACGAGCTTGTCATTAAAAAATGTTTGGTTCATAAAGGCACTAAGAGAAGTGTTAGACTATAGAGGGATGCCAAAGTAGTGTGAACTACACTAATATAATGTCAACATAATTATGTGTAAAGTCTATTTACAATATGTTTGCTAGTTGACTAACACAACCATTAAACATGTGACACATATTACGTAACATATGTAAATATTGCAGGATGTGCTAGTCATCTACATAAAATTCATAATATTACTGATGCTTTTGGATAAAATTTCATTTAAAAATAACTAAAAGTAACAATTTTAAATTAAGTTTATATGTATGTGTGTGTACGTGCGTGTGTAAACACATACCTAAAAAGAAATGTTGTATATAAGCACTATTACCATAAAACAAATCACATTAAAAATTGATATTACATTACTTAAACAAACCAAGAAATGTCTGTCTAAATATACTTCACTTGCATACTTTAGAAACTGTGCAATCCATTTAATTAATATATTTAATATACTTGAACGAACAATGTTTCAAAAGGTAAGGGCGCAATTATGGAACTGCTGATCAGTGCAAGTGAATAAGGCGTTTTATCAATGAACATGCTTGTTTATAAAATGTCATTGAACTTCTTCGTTTTCTAACGTATTCTAATCAAATTTGAATTTACAGAAATTCTTGCGTGATTCATTTGTACTAATCTGGCATTGGCATCCGTTATTGCGTTGTCGCGTATGAAAATAACTGCTTTGTATGTCAAAGGGGTTCCCGGTGTACGGTTAAGCTTTGCTGGACGTTTTAATAGTTAATTTAAATGATTAATTAAGTCACAATTAAAGAAACACCCAACCTTGAAAGTAACCAATGTAACATATAATGTTTAATTCATTTGTCAAAGAGGTCCTATAAAATAAAAGGTGTTAAAATTGACATTTCAAATATCTACCCTTATTAACTTTTTATAATAATGTTCTAATAGCAATTTACAAAAATAATTATCTCACCATTCCACTTACAGCTAACACGTACGGTGTAGTGTTAATCTTAAATAGGCCTAATGTTATAAATTATGAATAATCATGTGTAATTGATTCAGAATACTATGTTGCAAATAAGGATATTTAAACATTACATAAAAACATATCAAAGGTATTTAGAATAGTTTTGAACCATCAGCACCGACAATTGATTTTTTGGCATGAACATAACTTGCTGTAGTAAATTAAACCATTTTTTTTTGCAAAAAAAAAAATATATATATTGAATGGCTCACAATATCACCATCTACTACGCGAACTACTTGACATGATCAGTAATTTATTGTTAATTATTATGACGATTGTAATGTCATGTAGTATGTTATAAGTTTGGTGCAAGTATTTAATGGAAATAACTTACTTTACCTAGAATCTTAAATGCATTGTGCTTCATAATATTACACTGTAAAAAATATCCAGGTGATATTCGTTTTCTTTTATTATTAAACAAATAAAATGTCAGTGCGAACAATCCATAATTTGTAATGTTATGACAATTAGTAACTTACAATTGAAAAATATTATGATAGTTTAAAGTTACAGCTCTTTAGTTTCTTTGTTTTAAAAAAAATATTATGTTAATAATTTGGTCTTACCTGAATACCACACGGATATCTTATATTCACAAACTTACGACAACTATCTTCGGCTTTTATTGATGTAATAGTAGGATAAACTTCACTTTATATTTTGGGTTTTTTGATGATTACAAATAAAATACATGAAAAATACTTATTTCATTTTGAATGCTGTCATTCTTAATACAATGTTTCTGTGGGGAAAAAAATAAAAAAATTCAATTCCATCAATGGGATTCGAACCTGTGTCTCAAGAATAGTACGAGAGTGTCATGAGGAACTCGTTGGGTTATTGCAATTTTGATGTGTACCTCTGTATGCTGCCAAAGATACCCGAAGTAGTACTTAGACAAATTTCTGGCCTGTAGAGAGGCGACGTTTTTTGTGTGGCCGACAATCTAAAGAAAATTAAAGGGAACGTGAAAAAGTTTAATTTATTTTTCTTTTAATGAGCACGCATTTAATAAAAACAGTTTTTTACGTATCATTGGTATTGATGAACAGAACGGAACACAAAGACGAATTCTATAGATGTTGGCCATCCTGATTGTACTTGCTCGCTGAGTTCTGTGAAATGCTAAATCAAGTCAGTTACCAACTGTACAACATCATAAACTAATGCAGTATTTTTCTTCTTGCAGTTTACTTTTATTTTGTTTACCAAAGAAAATAATGTATATTATTTTTAAAAACCTCTATTTTTTTACATATGTTGACCGCATCGCATGTGAAGTCAGGTATGTGGCAAAACGTAAAAATGTGAGAAAATTTAACATGGCTCTTATGCCAAAAGTGATGGAACCAAACGACTCAGCTGGGAAAACATATCTCGTGGGAAAGTCTTAAGCGAGTTTTACTGTATTTCAGCCTGTGGGAAATTTCGAGGGTATTCCTTCTTCTAACCAGTTTAAGCCAAACCCCTGCCAAGCCAAGTCGTGGCGAGAACTTGTGAACTAGTATAGCACTCCAAGCACCGGCAGCACTCAAAGTCAGAACTTTTTAACATTTATTCAGAATTTTCCAAAACCAACATTTAAAATCTTCAATGTAAATTAATTTCTGCTGGCATAGGAGGTCTTTAAGGCATTGGGTAACTTCGTTTGTGTCACCTGCTTCATAAATTTGTAGCCACAAGTAACTGTTGAGTAAACATTTACTTGAAATTAACGACATCATTTCGGGTATACATTATAAATTTATTGGGGATATATGTGGCAAGAGTGCAGCTGATTTGTAACGTGTTATCAACATCAATTAAATTTAACTAAATTTGAATCACTTCACCCACTTTTTCTTTCGAAACACCAAAAAATAAACAAGTTTTCTTCAAGCATCCAAACGTATCATCCAGTGTGTGAGACTGGAAGTGTAAACTGAAGTGCTCCCAATGTCTACTGTCATGCAGTAGCACAAATGATATAGTTTTTTCTGGGCAAAAGAGTACAATGCACATGTGGGCTCTATTAGAGTCAATCTTATGAACTACTGCACTTTTCTGGTGTTTATGCTGGCAAAGTTTTATGTGGTCCATTGTGCATCATAATTCGGTTTATATGGTTTTATCTTCAGTGGACATCATGTCACCTTTACTCATTCATTCAGTGTATAAAACAGTAAACATGCTGCTAAGCTCAGTACAGTACTTTTACTTTATTTTTCAACTTGATGAACACTTGAGCAATGTACAAAACATGAACAGAGAAAAATATTAAACATTAATTTCCGCTCTGGGAAACATGGGAAATATTTGTAAAATACCATCCTTTATCTTAAAGTCTAGAAATTAACACTACTGTCCTGAATTAAACATAGAAAATACCCACAGCAAATTTACTACATTTGAAAGTACACTTTGCAAAGATGAATGGAAAGAGCTAATGCGATTTTTTTTATTTACAAATTAAGACATTTTTGGAATACTTAGTTAATTTGTTCATTTTAAATTCAGTCTTAATGTAGTTATATAGAATTACTTAACTATGGAAACCTGGAAGATCTATCTTTTTTACAGCCTCTATAAAGAAAACTGGAAAGTTTGGTAAATAGAACTTGTGTACAAGATTTTCTGTTAGTAAATGGCATTTTAGACAAGTAGTCATTCATACTTTATGATTACCATAAATCTTTCTTTCGTGAAAGATTATTTTGTTTTGTTGTAAATTATCAGGAATACAATATGTTCACTAAATATATCTTGTTGCTTTCAAAGTGTGTTTCATGGTTCTACACTTTTCATGATTTTTGGTACCCCTTATCCAACAATGAATAATAGATCAATCATCAAATAAAATTGAGCATCACATTCTCTAAACAGTAAAATTTCTAGGTTTAGAACTTGTACCATACTAAAATTAAGTTAACATACTAATTTTGATGTTTATATAGCTTCATAATTTGTTAAAATTGTTATAGAATGCAATTTATTATTTCTGCATACAATTATTTGGAATACAAAAAAGGCAGTATGTATTAATTAATTTTATTTATACTGTACATTATATGCAATTTATTTATACTGTATACATACAGTAGTTTCAACTTTTGAATAAATAATGTACAAAATTTTTGGCACTTTTAGCATAGGCTTCTCTTTCGTTTAAGCTTTACATACATGTTTCAGTGGTTTACTTACACACACACACACGAACACACAACTAAACACACACACATATATGTGTGTGTTCTTGTTTCAATAATATATTCTAAAATCATACCAAGACATATTTCCACATACCTGCACTTCACGTGCGTTGTTATAAGATATTCCATATAGTAAGTTCAAAAAATTCAACTTCACATAAAGTGTGTTAGTGTGAACAATCACTATTGCAAAAGTGGCCATAAAAATTATCATTGAATCATAATACAATATTAAAAAAGACAGGTGATACAGGCTTTTCTACAACAAAACAATCCAGCGTTCATATAAAAACATTATGGAAAACATTTACAGTTATGTTTTAACGCAGTGCAGATACAGGCCGCAACTAAAAATTTTTATGAGAGTTATAAAGTATATTTCAAAAAGTGGCAGCATTGAACTTTTGAAGAAATTTTTTGAAGCTCACGAAAGTTGAAACATGGGCGTTGCGTCGCAACCATGGAGGGTAGGGGGGGGAGGGACACGTGCCCCCCAATAATTTGTCTTCTCATTTTGTCTCCTCCAATATATACTTGTTATTTCTTAACTTATATTACAAGCACAAATGAAGTATAGTTTTGCAGTGAAATTTTTGTCTACTGCAATTCGTAAGACACATTCACACTTGGGAATTTAATTTTAAATGGTATTTTGGCAAAATGTTGGAAACGTCGAGAAGTTAAATTTCAACTCTGTGCACAATGTTTAGTGTTATTGAGATTTTCAACCCAACAAGAAGTTGCTCTTTAGAACTCGCCCCTTCATGAGAATAACACACTCTCATAGAATGGAACGTCTGTGGGAAACATTTCATGTAAATTTTTTTGAGCGGTACAAACCAAGAAACATAAAAGGTCATCTTTTTGAAAATAGTTAGAATTCACAGTTTACAAGAAATAAATAAAAAATAATTCTGCAGTAGCATCGTTAGCACATGGATTTATGTGCCTTTTTGAATAAATTCACACGTGAAACATACCAATGATGGTGTGTGATAGGCTTACCAATGTATTGAGCTGCTTGATAGTAAGTTTGTTGAGGTTTATTTGGTTGAAATACGTGATACAGTTCTAAAGAACTGTAGCACAGGATGTGTTTTTCAAAGTGCAAAATGCATTCACAAGCATGCTGTATTCAATTACATTGCTGGTGTAGCAGTTTTTCCTACATACCAGGTATTGTATTGTTGGCACAGACACACTAGAACACATTTTACAGCAAATGGTATATTCTAGTAACTTGTCAAAATAAGACCTTTTAAGTTGCTTAGGATGTACTGCTCAGAAATGCAACATGAAATGTTCACAAAACCCAATGCCACAAGTTCTAGTTCTAATACATCATTAATTTTATTACGAACTGTAAACGCACATATCATATATGTCTATTATGAATAAGGAGGAGCATTGAATTACTTGTTCAGCTAACTAGAAACGACGATACGAATGGCAAGGACATCCATATCCTGTATGTGGATACTGCCTCTTGTTTTGCTGTCACCTATGCATTTACAGGTGGTGGTACCAATAGCTAGCTGTACGTACAGTAAATAAAACCTAAACAAGATGTAGAATTACAGCAGTACTCTCATAGGCGTGTTGAAAATGGATGTGGTTGCTAGCTCAGACTGAAGTTGCTACGTGGTGGATAGCTGCTAGAAGGATTTGGGGAGGGGGGGGGGGGGCAGAGGATGTGTGTTATCCTGTTTCAATTGCTGCGGCCTTGAAAATATAGTGATGAAGGCTTTTATACAGCTTTCTCCGCCTTTCTCACAAACCCAGTCGTCACATGACTTATCACATACAGAGGCTAGCTGACATACGCGTGTGCAACTTGACCAGTGTTATTCTTAACTTCTCTTTACAATTCTATAAAATTTTACTTTACATGTTATTTAGTGATAAATCGTACTATCGTCCTATTAGTCAAGTTTTAATGTTGTTTTGCACTAATTTTGACATTATTTTACTTCTCTTCATTGGCAAACAAAATATCAATTTACATAATCCATATTTCGCGTCGTATGATCGAAATACTATACACATATTGATTTTTACGATCCGTCACTTCAGTTACTCGTAAGCGTACCATTGTATCTGGATGCTATCAAAAAATGTTTAAATACTTCAATGCGATTTATATTCCCGTGTATAGTGAACCAAAATCTACCGTAAGCACGCACGTGACAGATCTAGCATGCCAATAGATATTGCGGAGAGTTCAAACACGAGTAAATCATTTGTACAATGTGAGTTAGGTAATACGCGCATGACAGTGTAAAAGAACATATCAGACACCGAACAGGCATACAGGCTGCAAACATAGTGAAGTGGCTATAGAACTTTTTACCTCCCGAACACAGACGTACTGGCGTGCAAATATGTACTCGTCTGTCAGTATTACCACAACAAAATTTTCCGCAAAATTTTATGTCTGTAATACAATTGAGGTACCGAGAAACTAGTCTTACTTTGTAATTTTATTCCGTTGGTCCAGAGCAATCGTAAACTATCCTGTGTTTTTATTTCATTGGTATTTTACGTCCAGTCTATACCTCAAGTAATTAGACACGGTTATACGTATATTTTGTTTACAAACTAACTAACCTAATAACTCAGATGCCGACCCAGGACTCAAAACCACATTATTTCACGCCGAAAACCGGAGTGCCAACCGACTGCGCTACAGTTGCTTAGTCATTAGATGTAATTCGCATGAATATAAGAGCCTTGAACACTTGGATAACGTCTAAAATCACCAGGCATCCTAAAATAAAACTGACCACACTAGCAGACACTGATGATAAAGAAGTCGGTGCGGAATGGCTGATAGATGAGAGCTCTGGCGGGCACATCCGCGGCCGGCCTTGGTCGCGCTTGACCCAGTATAGTGAATATTTTATTTATCTGTTTCCGTCAAAACTATTTGACTTATTCAAATTCTGTAAACTGGGTTGAATTCGTCTATCTAATGGCCATGTTCATCTAAGGCGACTTTTAAAAATAAATAGGTTTTTGAAATTATATCTTCAAAAATTTCTGTATTTGTTAATTTAAACGACATGCAACCTAATTACCTAAATTAGTATGATATTACGATGTACAATGCCGTTTGCCGACTTCAAATCCGTCCAAGGGTTATGAAGTTATTAACCTATGTAGAATTTTTTGATCCCGAAAGTGCTGCCATCACTCGGCAGAGATTCACACTATACATGGGGGACATTTAGCCTTAACGTGGTTTCAGTTTCAGTTACTGAAAGGCTCGATGTATCGTATTGACACCAGTCCGGAATTTGACCCTAAAAGCACTAATTGTGTGCGTATGCACAGCACAACAGGACCGGTGGCAGCGCCGACACGTAAACGAAATTCGCACTGCCCACGTTCCGACGCCGTCTATATAGCCGAGTGCAGAGAGTATGAGCTTCTCTTTCAAACTACAACTGCTCGGACCGGACATGATGTGCAGTCGATCCTGCAGAGTTATATTCCTGAGCCAATAACCGCCACTGGCTGCAACTACAAATATTCTGATTAGATGTACAACGCTTGTAGAAATCCCTATAGTAGTTCCTTCCGGCCTCCGTAGCGTAGTCGGTTAGGCATTGGTCAAAGGTGCGGGAGGTCCTGGTTTCGAATTCCAGCTCAGGCATGAATGTTCTTGCACCTCACTTCACCTTCATCGACTCTTATACCTTGTTGCTCAAGGGCCATAAAGCTATCTCACCTCACTTATCGCAATTCCGAGGTTTGTGGAAGGGGCCGAGTTAAATAACCGCACCTATTGTTAAAAATGGGATACTGTACCCGGGAATCAATGCGTAGCGTGAAGTGTACGACGGCGTGCGCTGATTAGCCGTGGCTAGGGTATACGTATCACTTTAGTTGTCGTTAGACTGGTAATGTGAATTATTGTAGGTTATAGGGATTTCATTTTTACTCTTGACGTGTGCTTGTGCTTCACTACTTAAAATAAGCCTACGTACTGTATCTTTAAATTCAATTCAATCTTCAAAACTGCTGCTGTCGTATTAAATTAGATAGATGTATAAAATATTTAAGTTTCTCTTCACGTCATCTTAATACCCTGAACTACCTGGAAGCGTTCCATTACAGCCGGGTTTACGTCTGGTGACTCAGCAAACCTACCTACCTACCTTTAGCAGCTTATGTTACGTATACGCGTCTTTGTTTGTGGGTGAGGGAGTACGCATAATGGGCTCTCCACGCACTGATGCGTGCAGTCGCGAGTTCGCTGCGCCTGGAATGTGCTGGGATTTTCTCCGGTGCTAACCTCGCCTAGCTGTCTGTCCCACCGCCTCCCTCGACTTAGAAACCTGTCGTCGCTACACCTACCCGGTGGTGTTGGTACGTGGGCTGTACGTCTCGTCGACAGCGAAGTCATTATAGACGGTGACACAACTTGGTACAAGGACAGGAGCTGGGAGAGGAGTCAGCCATGGCCTTTGTTAAGGTTGTTCACGTGGCAAAAACTCAACATTTTATATTTGCTTGACATAGTGTTAGTTTTATAGACTTTACTTGTGACTACATTTTCCACTTGTAGTAATTTTTTAGCTCTCATAGTTTTCACATGGCGGCATGTCAAAGTCAGAATTTGCAAGTTACAGGAACATAGGTTTAACAAAAACCAAGTGACTTACCCGTATAAAATAATTTACTCTGAAATTATATATAATGGGCACTATATTAAAAGATTTAAAAACACAAAACAAAGTCATTTTGTCTTTTTTAAAAATTGCCACAAATGAGGTGAATTTTCGTAATTTTCGAAATTTTCGAATTTTTTTTAAAAAAGTACAAAGGAATACGGGTTTATACGGGAAACAATCCTCACTGATAGAGGAACAAAAATATTATATGAACTTAGGCACGAAACCACACCGTCACTACAGGGGCGGATGAAGGCTTTCCTTCGCCCGGGGCAAGATTTACCCAACACCCCCCTCCCTTTCTTTCTCACCACTTTTTCCGTCAGTCTAATCAACCCAACGGTAATAAATGTTGTTTAACGCTCGCGTAAATAACAGTATAAATTTTTAGTAGAAATACATAAAACCTGCACTTACTAGCTACCATTAGCAGAAATTTAAAGAGTGCATTCTAATCTTAAATAGTGTACTTATAACATTATATGGTGTTCAGGGTTAATAAAATACAAAAATAAAAAACTAGTAGAAGTGTGGTAGATATTGTATATTTTTTTACACTAATTTACAATTCATTCCCAAGTAAAAAATTTCGGCACCACTAACGTCCTTCTAACCGGTTGTCCGGGGCAATCTCTCCCCCCTGCCCCCTCCCCCTCCCCGGTCCACCCCTGTCTATATGTCTCATGACTAGAAAGGATGATATATCGCGAAAAAGTTTTGTGCCATATACCCTTCAAACCACTGTAGTTAATTACAACATATATGATTAGATAATGTACGTCTGACACAACGTAGCTGTCTGCAAACCAATAATAGGCATCATCAAATATTACAACAGTGGGAATCTTATTGGATCAGACAAACAGGGCAACAGCTTCACGTAAAAGCGAAAGCCAGTCATCTGCTGGTAAACTGAACGTGTGTTGAAATCCAGTCGACAGTCAACTTTTCCCGCTATAATTCAACCTCTCTATCACGACTTAACAGTGCATGGAACGCTGGTTGGGTCGTAATGCTGTGTTGCTGCTAAATTGGACAATGTCTACCTTCCAATTAAATACGACTCGTCTGGTGTGTAGTTGTAAATAATAGCTGTAATGGCATTCCACAGTGACATGATCCAGTCCAGCACACCGTCAATTATACAGAATGTCCCATAAGTCAGGAAACATAAGGGAAACGAATTTTGTTTGTTGCTGACTGACCAATAAAAGATGGATTTGAGCAAAAAGGAACGTATCCAGAGCATCTTGTTGTGCGGGGGAAGAAGTTTGAATGATGTAGCTGCAGACTTTTAACAGACAAAATTATGGACATTTTGAACACATTTTGTACGTTTGTATTTTCCCTGTGTTTCCTGACTTATAGACAACCTGTACATCATCCACTGTGAACTGTAGTGCAGAAATGGTGCATTTTTGAACCTGTGCTCATTTGTGAGTATTGTTCCTCCAAAACATTGAAATGCAATTTTGCACCCCCTATATAACGGGAGTAATGATATACCCTAAAAAATCCACTTTAAAACAACATTTCTTTGAATAAAAAACTTCTGATCTCATGTAACAACTCTTTGAACCGTGTCTAAACAATGAATTCTGAAGTAGTAACTGAAGGAATAGGAATTATAAAGACTACTTTCGTGGTGGTGTTACTCTCATTATGGTCGTTTTACGGACACACTGAGACCATTTTCGACATGCTTTTTTCGTATATTACCACGTAAATTTAACGACCTACATTCTGGCTCATCCTGTAAACATAGTTTTTTTTTTATTTCAAGATGTTACAATTGCGTTACACATTCACGATGTTAGATACATCTATGTATAAATGTGCCAACTCACGGTGAAGTAATAATGCCAGTACACACGTGACGAGCAAAACTCCTCATACATGACCTTGTAAATGCAGTGAAAATGTATGCTACGTGTATATTGTTAGTTTGTTAAGAAAAATTCTAACATGACGGGGGTTTACAAAAACTCGCGTCGTGTATTTTCTGAGCTGCAAAGTAGATAAAATTAAAAACGCAAATTCACAAAAATATGTAATAATTTTTGTAGACAAAATTAGCACGTAATCATTTTGTTAACAATAAAAAAAGATCAATATAGAATACGGCGTCTCTTGCAGAAAAAATGGTCGAATAATAAGAAGCACAGGTACCACTGCTTAATTTTTCTCCTCAAAAATATAATCAGCCAACTCAAAATATTGCACAGTTTGGGATGTAGGAGGCGTAACATGGTTAATTTCCAAAATAAGAAATATCTCAAGGATGGCATCTCGAATCCGCAAAAATATTGTGTGAAAATTGTTATAATGTTATGTTTATACGAGTGAGAGAACGAGAGATTTTCCTCAGCGCTCAATATCTAGGTCTTTAGCGCTGGTGAGAGGTGACATGATGGAGCAGCGCCGGATTGAAGGTGAAGGGGATACGGGATAACACCGAGAAAACCCGCCGACCAGCGGCATAGTCCGGCACATGCGAAAATCCGGGGATGTTACGGAAGCATAGGCTACACCCAACAAAGACCAGCAAATTTACTGAAACTAAATAATTTACACTGAAATAAAGTATCACGCAATATTTGCTAAAACGTTATAAAAATATAAATATGCATTTTTTGTTGTTGAAAAATTATTTAAAATCAAGTAAGAATTTTGGGGCATCTAGTCAAGCAAAAAAATTACGTTTGGGGCTAATGTAGTCACTAGTAAATTCTACAAAATTAACTCTATTTCGTACCAACAAAAACTTATGTACTTTACACACTTGAACGCCCTGAAATGTGTCCAAGTTAGGAAAAATCGTAATTTTATATTTATATGAAATAGTGTTAGTTTGGTAGATGTTACTTGGTAGTGTGTTTTCTTCTTACAAAAATAGCTCAGCAAATTTTCCCATAATATCATTTGAAAGTCACAATTTGCATGTTTTCCGTTATAAGCCTCAAAAACCAACTAACATAATGACATGAATTAATTTTCAATGTACGTTTTATTGGCTATTGTTTGAGGTATATAAAAATAATTGTATGTTTTTTTTAATTGGTTAAATATTGAAATGTTGTTACTTTCGGTACATTTTTGATAAGTATAAAATATTGTATAATGTGTTTTCTTATAAAAAAGCGTTTGCCGGTGACATATAGTTTTCATATGATATTTTTCATTTCTGTACGTTTATTTGTTTTAACGACTAACAAGTACGAAAACCATTCTAATTTTGACATTGAAACTGCAAATTTGGGAAAACTGGCCTAGGTAGGCCCTAGTAACGTACATAGAAAGAATACTGTTTCATACAAACATAAAGTAACTATTATTTCCTCCACTTGAACGTCGTCCTTGAGGTGGCTGCCTGCCCAGGCTGCAGAACTGTGTGCAGAGCTTCGAACCACTAAAATGTATTTGAAAACTCACGCCAGGACTCTCGGGTATAGTCTGTCTCATGTAAGAATTCCACTTTTTAACAGGTGTGTTGGCATTTCTTTTTGCAGCTGTTTCAATCAATTGAGCAGCGGTTTTCTCTTACGCAAGTGATTTTTGAACAAACACACTTACCTGGTTCTCAGTCTGTAATGTTTATCAAAATTTAAAGTTAAAAAATTGAATTCTTACGTGTGACAGACTATACCTTCCCCTCCTTCGGCCTTCTCGTAGGCCCGGTCTGCCCCTTGTGTTCCTGAGAGCTGAGGCTGTCAAGATCGTGTAACAATCGACAACTGTAACCACAACCATGCCCATTATAACTGTCAAAGCCATTTAAGAAACGTCATGCTACAATTGACATAAAAAAGCGGGATGTTGCGTTAACACTTTCCTGTCCAACCAGGTTCCACTGTCCAACTAATTATTTTTTAATTAGTCTATTAATTTGTGTCTGTTAACGTATAACATGTATAATTTTCCCTTTTATTTTTATTTCCGTTAAGATTTTACTCTAAATAATATCTTGCTTTTCTTCATTACACATTGGACGGAAATAACATGCGAATTCGAATGGAACAGAGTTGGGATTGGATAAGCATTAGAAAGTTTAAAGAGTTCGCCTACTTTACTATTAGACTAATGTAATGCTTGTTGTTATGGCTTTGGTTATGCACGATTGTAGCACGCATTATATCAGGGAACGAGTTCAAGAGTTATAGTTGATGGTATGTTTATGGTTATATCGGACTTCAGTGTGGAGGACTGCTGACGAAGTGCGGCTGGGCGTAGACAGGGGGGTTTTCCGGTTTCAACCCCCACCCCCTGCCCCCGAAACATGAACGACAAACAAATTAATATTATTACAAATGGTATATTCAATTTTGTTGATACTTATACTGCTTAAATAGAACCATTTTGCACCTTTAAACCCAAATTTTTTCCGGGGGAGGACCCCCCGCTTTGACTGTGGGGATCGGTGTTCCTTTATAAAATTTTCCATTTGTACCCCCTTACCTCCCTCAACACAAATCCTGGCTACACCACAGGCTATGCGGACTGAGAAATGGTCAGAACAACTTGCAAGTCAGCTGGACATGTACTGTGCCCACTGAGCATATCTCAGTGCCTTGCCACGGATGACCGGGCCCCCGGCTTTATGGCCTTGAGCCATCATTTCTTCTGCTTTTATGATATTTTTCCTTGAACAAGAACACATATCACAAAACTGTTGCACAGTTTTGCTTAAAACAATTGTTTTTGCTACAAAGTCTAATTCAGGGATTTCGAATGATAGTGGTGTAAGTCACATAAAGTAATTTTGAAAAAACGATTAATAGATTTTACATATAAAATACATTCCACACTTATAGTGCTTGAGTTTTACTTCGAAAAATGAGTAAAAAAAGTGTAATAATGGACGACTTGAAGTATACGCCCCCTGACGCCACCGCAGGGGAAAAGTACTGTGGGAAACAAAGCTTGTTTACAAACATGCTGATTTGTTAGTTTGTAATTGCAGAAAGCAAAAATGTTGCGTATTCATAGATTTGCACGCAAGGGTAAAAAATATTAGTTTCAATTTCATGGTCAAGATACGCAAATACATAAGATTAATGTTTACCTGAAAAACCGGCAAATTCCAAACAAATAATCAATTTTCTTGACGTACATCTCATCCGGGACATGTGAAGCCAAACAGCTAAATGATGGTTATGTTCGGCTGCGCTATCCATGGAGATAGGAATTGTTTCCCACACCTAACTGATGCTCCGCCTCTTTTCAAGTCGTCCATTGTAACAGAACTTTTTTTTAAATATGTTTAATATTAATGTAAAAACATATCTTAATAAAAGTATCATAAAACCCTAAGCCCTTCAATTGTTTCTAGACAAAGAATCACCTAGGTTTGTCTGATTAGTTTATTAATAAGAATTCCCTTAATTACATAATTAGCTAAACCAATGTTAGCCTCTAGACGCAAGTATCTGAACTGGTGTAGTCGTCTCGCCGACAACTCGCTACGAGACATTTAGTGGTATACCATGAACTTATGACGTTATATTATAGAATAAATTATATTATACACATTTATTAAGATTCTGCATAAATATTTTCACACCTAATAAATATGTTCCGCTAAACTACCCATTTTCGCCCTTTTTCGATCGCACGAACTTATGGAGAGCCCGCCCACTGGCCGTGTGTTCGTGCGCCAAAGGCGATGTTGACCGGCTCATCTGGTGCTGTATCACCTCTAGCGCAAGACACTGAAACGGCGTGCAGTGGTATCGTAGATCACTCGCCTGACTGACACTTTCATTGGTGACCCCGTCTTTATATTGGTGGGAAGTTTTAAGCAAAGTCCATTGCGTGTTTCTAGAGTAGTTTCACACGAATCCTGCGAATATTATTTTCAGATATAACAGGTTGAAAAAATCAGTTTTTAGCCATTTTGAGGGGTTCCGAAATGATTTTTCTAATTACGTGATGGTTTGAAACCTTATGTCCGTCATCGTTTGCAGTGTATTTTGTTTTCGTACATTGACGTAATTGGCACATGAGGAATAGTTTAGTGAAAAAGAAAGTATTTACTAACACACCGCAACGTATTTTAAGCGCGTGCTAGGCAGCACCCTTAAGCTCTTTGAAGGACTTGAAATGGGTATACACGCAAGTAACTTTCTTTGATTGCTATTCCTAACGCGCGATGGAACAGTTGTCGATTTTAAGTCTTTCTGTCTTAGCTCTGCACTCTGCTCCGAGGTCTCGGCAGGCGGTCTCCTTAAGTGTGTTCGCCATTAAAATCTTCATTATTAGCTACCTTCCCGAAGAAAAAGTAGGCTTATGAGTTCACCTCCATGTCCGCGTGTGTCTTTATTCCTAAAATCTCCGCTTATCCAATGTGAATATTTCAACAAAGCAGTTGTGAAGTAATTTTTTGTTTATGCATACCAATGATATGTGTTGATTTTGTACAGCGCTTTCTTAACAATAAACTTATTGTTTATTGTAGATTGTGAATGTTTCAAAATAAAAAAAATTAAAGAGTTCATAGAGACCAACAGAGCGAAACTGAACATTCCAAAACTCATATATCCACAACAACCGAAGAACAAGACTATTTATAACTATGTAGGCGTACTGTAAATATTACTGTATATTTAACTGCAACTTAACAAAACACATTATTCAGGAGCAAACAAAATGTAAAAGCCAGCTTTCTTTAGAAACGGGGTACACAATTTATTACACGGAGACTAAAATCATGTAAAACTGATGAAATAACATTTCAGTTACTGATTTAAGCTGTAAGTTTGAAAACACATGTTTAATTGTATACTTTGTACTGATTAAATAGTGAAATATACTTACTTATTAAATCTGCAACCCAAATTGTTTTTTTTTCCTTCACTTTTTCATCTGTCAGCATTGAAAAAAAAAAAAAAACAGATTCGCCAGTGAACAAATCTTGCAACTTATTGGAAGTGTGACAGTTTCACTGACTCACATTTAGATTTAGGAAGAATATTATTTTTACAATGCCGCTTTGTGGGTTGCGCGAATTTAATACTTCTAATACTTGCTGTACTCATTTTTTTCTTTTACGTAAAATGTAAAACCACCGTTCTGTTAACGGAACATTTCTCTTTTGCGACAGTGAAAGTTACTTAATTTGTATTAGAAATCAAATTACCGCTCTGTACAGTTCAGCTTTCTTACACGCCAATGAAATTTTACGAACACATAAGATAAAATTTGTAACATACGCGCAAAAACCTTTTGCGAACTTCATGAACAGAAATGGGATTTTCGACATACGTTAAAGGGCCTCGCCTACCACGCGCTTAAAATGCATTCCAGCATATTCGTAAATGCGTATTTTTTACGAAACTATTCCACATCTGCCCATTGTATTAATGTATGAAAATAAAATACACTTCAAACTATGACAGAAGCATCGCGACGATTATAAATATTATTTCGGAGCCAGTCAAAATGGCTAAAAACAGCTTTTTCAACCTTTTATTTCTGACAAACTATAGTTACACACGGGATTCTTGTGAAACTACTCTAGAAACATGCTCAACCTTTACCAACAAATCATCTATTATGAGTAATGTTCTGTGTAAATACGACGTACAATAGTAGTAAAAAAATTTTGAACACGCATAATTTTATTTTTCTTATTCTTTCGTTTTGTCTATTTAAAGAGGGCGCTGGAACTCGTTAGCTGGCCTGATGTTCTTTGCCTTCCTATCCTCCCAAAACCTCTCCATTATCTCGCTGTGTTGCTTCTTATGTTCTCTAGACATTTCTCCCACATTTATTCTTAGGTTCTCTGTAAATTTATTCTCATATAGAATTCTTTGAGCTAATTAGGCCTATATGAAATATTGCTTTGGTGAGTCTGTTGTTATCCATTCTGTAAATGTATACGTAGAATTACAGGCGTTTCTTCAGTATGATATCACTGAACCTGCCTGTTTACTTGTAAAAATCTGTACTGTTTCTTTGTATCCAAATTCTATTTTCCTTTATTAGGCCTTATGTTTACCAAAGGATATCCCCTTCATGTTTTTCAATATATGCAATTTTAAAGTGTCCCTTTAAGGACACTGTGGGACGCGTAAGGAATTCTTTCATATATTTTTTCCGGTAAATTTATTTACGCAAGTGCGACAGTATTTTATCTCTTCAAAAACCTTCGATTTAATTAGCCTATATACGTATGTTTACGACATACGACAGTCTTGCTGGGAATATGAACCATCTTTTTTTTTTTAGTCGTTTCTAAGATCGTTCAAATAACACAGTCTTGTTGAAGTGGCGAGGGGCATTCGTTATATACAGGAAGATAGGAAAAACACCGACAACGCTTAGTATGTTGTGCGGGACGACAAACTGATCGTAATTGAAGAGGGAACCCATGTCCGGAAACTCGCGGTGTGGGCGCAGGAGACCAGAATAAGAGTCCGTGCGACATGTGGTTAGTAAAACGAAGAAACTGTATGCAGCAAAAAGCAGGTTACAAACGAGGTTCAAACTGTGAACCTCAATGCAGAGTCTACAGCGGCGGCGCTGAGCTGCACGCATATGATCCAATAAGTGCGGTTGTCTGGAAAGAATGTCAATCGCTCCATGTACTCGTCCTACGAGGGCCTCCTCTGATATTACAGGAGTGGCATACACCATGGCTTTCATACTACCCCACAGAAAATAGTCGAGTGATGTGAGATCTGGTGATCGTGCTGGCCATGGAACTGTTCCTCCTCGACCAATCCATCGATCTGGGTAGCCTATGTAACGTGGAGGTGATTCCTCACATTTCTATCAAAGTGTGCTGGAGCTCCGTCGTGTCGCAGCCACATGACTTGTCGCATTTGCAGCGGCACTTCATCCAATATGGTAGGCAAGATATCTCTAATAAATGTGAGGTAGATCACTCCCGTTATTCTGTTTGGCAGTACATATGGACCAATAATATGGTCCGCAATTATTCCAGCCCATACGTTGACACTGAACCTGTGTTGGTGACCGTGAACCACCTGCGCACATGGATTTTCTTCCGCCCAAACATGCATGTTATGTATGTTTATAATTTCGTTGCGGTTAAAGGAGCATTCATCTGTGAATAACACCAAGCACGGGAATTGTGGCTGCAGTATGCATTGTTGTAAAAACCACTCCGCAAACTGGACTCGTCATGGGTAGTCATCCTCCAGTAATGCGTGGACATTTTGCAGATGGTATGGATGTAGCAGTTGGTCGTGAACAACTTGCCACACCGCATTTTGAGATGTGAGCAGCGTCTGTGTCACTTGCCGAGTGCTGGTGGATGGGTTCTCTTCGACCAGTCTCAACACATCCTCCTCTAATTGAGGTGTTCGAGTCGAACGTGGTCAACCCGCATCACGTTTTGGCACCTAACAAAGGGATAACATTGTAAACATTCGAAACTACTGCTGTACAGTAGTATTACTGCGGTACATGTAAGTTACTAGCACAAGTTACACTGCTATGTACACGTGAAACTTTCCGGCTTCTCTTAGTCGTCTCTCAATGTTCGCGAACGAAGAATGACGTGGAGTACATATGTTTGGAACGTTCTGCGTACAGTCTCGACCATTGAAATCTGTTTTGCCGTATGCGAGCACCATGTCGGTCATTTCCGCTGTTACTGGTACCTGTCGACTGCTGCCAAACACGGCACTGCACTGAAAGACTACTAAACGTACCTCAGTCAAATGTATCGAGTAGCGCATGCGCAGGAATGTTGTTACGGTCACATCGATAGCTAAACGGTTCCGTACCTGTTTTGGAGACCAAAACGGATTGCAACCAATGACACCAGTTGTCTATAATTGACGTTCTATTGCTCCTACACCATGCGTTTCTGGACATGGGTTCCTTATTCAATTATGATCACTTTGTCGTCCCGCACAACATACTAAGCGTTGTCGGTGTTTTTACCAATCATCCTGTATATACTGTTCACCATAACGTGAAAACGTGACTTGTTTTCTTTGGCGAATTATCAAGACAATGAGCAGTTTTTTTTTCACTTTGGTGCAAAAAACTCTAATCCATTTAACATAATGCTTTAGAAAGTTTCGAGTCTTTGCGCAGTCACACAATACACAAATGTGTGTAGTTCTTTCTTTTTTTTGTAATAATTGCACAGCTCGCCAGCAAAATAATATTTTGATAGATTTGGCATATTTTCATGACATCTGTGACACTTGGGGTGTAAAAATCTCTCTCTCTCTCTCTCATATATATATATATATATATATATATATATATATATATATATATATATATATATATATATATATATATATATAAGAATACTGTGGGTTCTGTAAGATCTCAAGAAACAGTATAATACAGAATATTTTAATTTAGATCGCTTAAAAGAGTTAGTGGCGCTGATTTAAGTTAATTGCCACGAAAAAAGTATGGCAAAGGGCACAGAAAATAGGTACCAGTGTTGAAACAATGACACGACTCTTCAATACCTAAACGTGGGATTATTTTGCCCTATAGGTTACTTTTCGCCACGTATTTTTTGTACGTATAGGTTTGCAGAAACTCATATTGTTGAAGACGTCAACACTCACAGCTTCAGTAATAAACAACAGACTACTTTAGTGTGAAGGGCAGCTTGGAATGTTCGTATGAAATGAAAATAATCTGGTGTTGCCAAGTTACCCTTGGCAGTGCGAAGTAGCCTCACTAAACGGTATAAATATTAGGTTGCGTTAAAAAAAAATTATCGAAATAAATGTAAAACTGCCAGGCATGATGCTAACATAAACATAGAATACAAATATCCCCACTTTCAAATATTTACCGTTGAAGCAGTTAAATTACGTGTTTATTGGCGCTTAGGCCTACTTATCCGTGCTCAGTGAGTGTAAAAATTGCGCTGGCAAGTTTTCCTCTCAGATTAAGTAGCCGTGAAAGTTTATGAATGCATATTTTATACTTGTAAACACATGCATAATGCGTGATTGGGCATGTAAATAACAAAACATTCTGCAGTCGACTCTTAGCTGTAGGGTAACCTACCATGTCCTTTCTAATGTGCTTGGTGAACACAATATTAAGTAATCTGTCTAGTATGTCTGCAGCCTCATTGTCTATTATGCACATTTGCAAAGCCATGTTGTTATCTAGTAGACATGGCTTGTTCCTTGTTCAAAAGCATAGCCCACTGTTATTCTATTATTGTATGCAGGCATAGTAGTAGACTAATGTTTACCCTAATGTGTTCACATATCTTCACCTGTCTGTATTTATAATTTAGTTCATTTCCCACCAAGTGCCCCGGCTCATGGGACCCTTTGTGATTGATTAATTAATTAATACTAAATAAATTATTAAAATATTTGCAGGATTGAAGAGCTGGATTCCAAACTGGCATAGTCAAAATAGTAAATTTCACAGGAGACGAACAAGTTTATTTCCAGAAAATCCAATTTTCCCCTCTTAGTTATCAATACTTTTCTGACACATTCCTTGTACATATATGTATTTAAAACACACAAAAATGCAAATTTAAACGAACAAACGTATGCTGTATGCAGTATTAGGAAATGCAGAATGATTAAAAATGTGAATTAGGATTTGTTGAAATCCTGCTCTTCAATTGGTTCGTAAAGAAAGGAAGTGTACGTGGGAAACGTAAGCGAATGTGTTTTATTATAAGTGTGTGTAAGGCGCAGGATTGCAGACAGCGTCGCGGGCTTTGTGTAATATATGCGGTCCTCTGCGGCAGAGTCCACCTTGATCTCGAAGCGGACTTCCGGCAATTAGCGCACGCTCGACGGTTGAGGAATACGTAAATCCCGCACCCCCTCGCATTTCCATACGTCGGGAGTTTAAAATATTAGCAGCGCGCGCGGTGAGTTATGCGGCGCTAAGCCGGCCACGGCGGCGGGGAGATTTGCGCGGGGCTTAACTGCTCCTGTGAGAGGGGGGAGAGGGGAAGATCAAGGTCTGACCGCTGAGCAGTTCCCCCCTCCACCTTCCCCTATTTCCCTTCCTACTTTCACTCTCCGGAACTCTTTTATTTGCTGTGATTAACTAGACGCTCGCTTTTCTACTGACCTCTGCCTTATCTAACACTCGCCCCTTCTCTTCTCCTTCCCTAAATCTCCTCTATCGTCCGAGTAACGTCTGGGCCAGATGAAAACACTACAGTAGATGAGGTCCACGTCCATCTCTCTTAGTAAGTGTTGACGATCGTCGCTCTACAGACAGCTGACTGTAAATTGTAAATTAAATGTAATAATAGTTTATTAATACGTATTACCAAGCGAGGTGGCGCAACGTTAACACATTGAACTTGCATTCGAGAGGACTCCGATTCGATCCCCGGCTCCCGCCATCTGTGTTTTCAGTTTTCCAGAGTTTCCCGAAATCGCTCTAGGCGAATGCGGGGGGGGGGGGGTGGTTCTCTAACAAATGGCATGGCCGACTCCTCTCTCAGCTCCTGCCATTGTATGAAGTTGTGTGTCACCGCCTCTATACTCTGTCCACTCTAAGGTTGCAGCAGAAATAAAAATTGTTAACTAAATAAATCAAAGCCATTTAATTATATCCTCACATTGTGATTGTGTCAAAACGCAGTTACCTTGCCGAATCGCCTTTGTAGGAGGCGAGTGAAATGACCGCTCGGCCGCCGTGGCCCCCATTAATTCATATTACAAACTTAAAATGACTGTTCTTCTGGAAACATCTATTTTAGAATGCTATTTTCATACGTTTTACTATGGCAGTGGAATTTGACTTTTTTTGTTATATCCCTACTAAGGTTTAAATTATTTTACGACGAATGGTCATCGTTGCTCGTTTGTTATTAGCCTATACGCGTGCTAAAAGTGAGTGAGTTTGTAATAGGCTCGAATTATAGATAACAGATTATTATCAGCGTCTCGTAGAGGCTTCACATGATGCTTGCTGTAAAATAGTATAATGATGTTGCGGCACGAGCAGAAATTAAATCTGTTTTGGTTCAGTATATCTGTTCAGTAATCTCCTCGTAATTCTAAAATATATGCAAGTCTAGCAACAACAATAACAACTACGAAAAGAAAGTATTTTTTTTTTAAAGAAAATTAAAATGCTATAGTTAAACCTAAATACGAAATAAGTGTTTATGATAATATGATCAAAATTTCCCTTTACAGAATGAAATATGGTAAAAGCACATGATTACATTCGACTATAGGCCATGTCAACAAACCCAGATACCTGATTGTTTTCTACTAAACTGTATGTATTTATATTGTTTCAACTTTAGCAAACATTTACATGTGGGCAATTCTGAACTCTTTGGGGTAGAGGTCTTATTAGAAATAAAAGAGTTGAATTAAGTTATTGATTTACTAGCTCACAAAGCTCACAAAACTACACAAAACAGCAATCAGCTATAACTTTCACGTCACCCTTAATTATGCACACAATTACTACAGTGCCGTAGAAACGTTAATTAACTTTGATAATTAAAGCACAAAAATATTTACCATTAATCAAAGACTACAAATCATAATAAAATTTCAGTCATATATCCATTCGACAATCTCTCAAATAGTGACTTTGTACAACTTAAACAGTCTGAAGTGGTGATGGCTTACCATGTACTGAGCAGCACCCCGAGTGCACTTTTGGCTTCACTCTTGAGGTCTTTGGTTCGACTTCCGTCGTGCACCTCCTTGTTCCGCCCAATACTGCTCCGAAAGTATGTGCCTGCAGCCTCACAGTAGACTCTGCAATCACCAAGATGTCTTCTCCAGTCTCTCTCCACAAGCATAGCATCTTCCTCTAGCACGACCAATAGTGAACTCTCAAAATCTGTCGATTCAGGGTTTATATACTCAGCAAAACAGTCGGGGAAATACCGCATTTCAGGGGTCTAAAAATAGACATTTCATCATGACTTCGGTCTCGTAGGCCGATCTCATAGGATAAAAGCGCAGTTGGAACAGGTTTCTATGACGTAGTTCGTCGGGATTACCACAATGAGGCAGCCCGGCTTGTGAATTATGGGCTAGCTCAAAAGGTGTTTTGACACAGCCTCCAACCCTCAGAATCGCAGCATGCAACAATACTATCTGTTTAAATTATTAGCTAGTAAGTTTGTTGACTTTTTGGTTTTTGAAGCTGAGTGGTTGGTAGGGTTGCAATTATTGTGGCTACAGGCCGAGATGCAAATAAGATGGCTTGCTCAATATGCGATTTTAGTTGACTGACGATGCTCATATGTCATCTGCCCAACCACATAACTGTGTTGTGTGCAGAGCAAAATTCGTATATCCATTAACTGACCGTCGTTAGTAATTTTTTGGTTCTATGTCAAAGTAACATTTAAGGATATTACCATATCAGAATAATAGTTCCGGTCAATAAACTCTGTTTCAGATGTCCGTTTATTTAAGGACGTTGGGTACTTTCCAGCTCATTATTTCATTTTTTGTCGAATTCTGGCTAATAAAAGGGTACAATTTTCAGAAAATAAAATTTATTTTTAATATAAAATTTTTGTATAATTAGCTATCAGTCAAAATTTTGACGTTTTTCTGTAGCCATTATAAGAAAAACTAAACGACAAATCCAACTGAAACAATGGTGACAAGTAATTGCTACTTTCCGAAGCTTAATGACATAGGTGGAAAATCTCGTAAAACTAAATGAATTACAACTAAGTACAAGGATGTTTCTCCACATAAAAAAACGTTCACACTTATAAAAAGGCAAAATTACTTTTCCTAAAAAAAAGTAGTTTACATGTGTTTGAACAGCCGATGATTCAGAAATGTTACGTACAATTTTTTATCAGCGTATGAATTTTAGTTTTTCTTGTAATGGCCACACAAAATCGTCGAAAATATGTAACCAAAAAAGTTTTGCATGTTAAAAATTGTATTCATTTTAGCGTTTTGCAAGTGACCAGAATTCCACTTAGCAATAAAATAACGAACTGGAAGATACTAAACACAGCTAAGGTGAAAACAGGTTATGTAAACATTTTCGCCATAATTTTTAGGACAAAATATCCACCCGAGAATATTTAAATTTGTAGCTTACTGACACACAGCCAGTGGCGTAGCGTGGAGTGTTACGAGTTGTGCGGTGCTAACTAAGAAATGACTACATTTAGTTGTCTGTGGAAACAGTTGATTGATAGAGGCAGATACACACTCGAGTTAGTAGCGTATCAGCAGAGACAGTAAAAAACGCGAGTTCACTGACCTGTAGGCAAGCTTCCAAGGATATCTGCGTATTCAAGCAGACAACAGTTGTTTATTAGTAGAGACATGCAAAATTCGCGTTATCATTTGGCAGCAGACTAAACTTCACTTTCCTATACATAACAGAGCATAATCTGCATTTCAATTCGCCACGAAGTTTTATGTATTGTCATTTACGTGTGTTTCGTCTTTACAGAGATTGGCCTCTCTACCGTGTAAGCGTTCTCCGTGGCAAGTCACGACAATATCGGCCAGCGGGAGACGTCGAACAAGCCTATAGTCACTTGGAGTCTAGTCAGCTGTCAGGAAATAACGCGAATTTTGCATGTCTCTATTTATTAGCTGCTCGCTTCTACAGTGGTATAGGACACGTTAAGGTATACTGAGATTATTAGCTCAGAGACTTCCAGCAGATGTCAAATAATTTCAACAGACAATTGCAAAAGTGACACGAACATATAGTTGCTGGAATTTTAGCGTGTACGTTAAATAAAACGCGAATTTTTCACATCCTTATGTATCTATCAGGCAAGGTACGAATTCTCCAGCAATACGCCTAGGTCTGTGCAACACAGCTGCCACGAACACAAAGTTTATAAGCAGGGAAAGGAATATTTCCACGAGTTCAACGTCATACGTGTTAGAATCCAATGTCCTATTCACACTCAAGCCCCGACCATCGGTCTGTTAGCTGCTAACATGCGAGTCACTGAACCCGCGAAATATTCCTTTCCCTACTTATGAGTCGGTGCTTATGCCTAAGAACAGGAACATTTCACGCAGTCAATTACCTGCATTGTACTATGCATACTCGAGCCTAGGATATTCGTTCATTGTCTGTTGTTCCACTGAGTAGCAGCTAACAGACAACTGGTCGGGGCTTGAGTGTACATAGAATAGTTAATTAAAGTAATAAAAAAACTACTGTGTTTTGTTTCGTCTCTTCGTTGTGTCGTTTGTCTTTTCTGTATATGTATGTTACCTGTTGCATTTTGTCTCGTCTATTTGTTGTGTCTTTTTGTTATTTTTCTGTTCGTGTCTGATATCTACTGTGTTTTTTTTTTTCGTCTCATCGTTGTGTCACATGTTACTTGGTTTTTATTTTATTTGTTATTATTCTTATTTATTATCTGTTTGTTCCTTGTTTTCATTTGACCTGATTCCATTTTGGAATTGCATGTTGTGTATGTATCTTGCTGACTAAGCATACTCTGCTTATTTTATGGTTTTCTTTTATTTGTTTAGTTTTCTTTGACAGTCATTCAATTTGCAATGGAGTACGTCCAAGAAACTGAATCTAGTCATGCACTCTCATTGCACAGTTCTTTCAAAGACCATAGTTAATTTTAACATGCAGGTCATTGAATTCGCGTAATTTTCCTGTACCTACTTATACCGCACACCTTGGAGGAACACAACTACGCTGTGCCACTGCACACGGCGTAATTTCGGTTTTTTACACCATGAAATTAAACTGTTGTAGTTGAAAGCCTCAGAGGCGATCCGACAATGGATAGCCCCGCACACCAGTTCAGTGCCTTGCGCGTAGAGGCTGTGATATAACAGACGTGCTTGCCTGGATCGCCCTTACGGCCCCTGTACCTGTATACGCCCATACTACTTCACTTAGCCTTTGTTATCACCAAGGGCGAACATCTTACAGTCTGTAAGGGGAAGGGGGGCAAGCTCAGGTTATGTTTATGTCAACAGGAACGGATTTAGGTAATCTGTGTATAAATTTGTAGCCACTGGCATATCTCGACACATGGAACCGCGTACGAAACATATCCAACTGCAAATAGTTTGGTATACGTTTTGTTAAAAAACAAAAGTAAACACATGGTGGAACATCTGTTAGGGGGGCTCAGGCCCCACCTTGCCCCCCCCCCCACACCTTACGGGAGCCCTTGGTTATCACTTTCACTGCCGCGGCATCTTCTAGCTCTGTGCTAACACACCCACATTCACAACGTGTTAACAGTCACTTTGAAGACAGTCTGTTTGTTTTCACATTCTCTGATTTCGCCTGCCATGGTTTACCAACATCGCTGCATGCGATTGTTCCTTGAGATTGCACTACGCCCCTGATGAACAAACTCTTGATTTTTTAAGACGTAATACATGTTTTAGGGCAAGAATAAAAATGTTTGCTTGTAGAACCAATTTAAAGTATATGTTCTTTAACATTTTTGCACGAATTTGTTTCATGTGTTAAATTTAAAGAACATATACATGAAATTGGTTCTACGAGCAAATATTTGTTATTTATACTCTAAAACAAATACTACGACTTGAAAACCAAAGAATTGTACACCAGGGATATAGCGTAATCTTAAGGGCACCGCCTTCCACGAGTTTCAAATGTGGTGTAGTGAATAGGAAATATATTTTTTACGAAAATATTCCACATGCGCCTACTGTGCCAGTGCACGATGGAATGTCACTGTTAAGACACCCTTTTATTTAAAAAAAACTGTGTCGAAGCACTTCAACTTAACTAAAAACGTTCGTTTTAGACTGCTGCACTTCAAAATGTACTAACCGGATGTATACTAAACTCATGAACGTGCCCTGAACATGCCACAAACTTTTTACCAATAAAATAATATGGTCACAGCTTAAAGTCGCACAGGAAAAATTGGTCGGCGGGGATCTTGCACGCTAGTTCAGCGCTTGGCTCGTTGTGGCGATGCAACATTTGATGCGCACTTCAAGGTCGCCCTTATTGCTGGCATGGCGAGGTGTCGAGTTGGTGGGAGAGTAACGAGAGTGGCCTGCGCGCTAGATACCCAACAGCGGTGCAGCCGTGTTTCTCTCGTGGCCATTGTTTGGCGACTGGTTCATATATCCGAGCGCGGCTCATCTAACGTTGGTGTGGGGTCATATGAAGTGAGTACATGACGAACGGTGTGGAATGGGAAAGCGGGGGAAACGAGAGTACCCAGAAAAACCCAACAGAAACGTATACGGCACGTTTCCCACATGCGAAAACCAAGAATGACCCTACCGGAAATCGAACCTGGATCGCCTTGGTGGAAGTCGAACGGCCAGAACACTACACCACAGAGGACCTCTTCCATTTTTTATTTTAAGTTTTTAATCTCAGACGAAACCCTCAAGTATTGCTTGCACGTGTGTTGCTTCCTATGAAGCTTTCCAATTTACTTGAAATATTTTTTCACTGTGTATATGAATTGTAAATCCATTTGTATAGGATTCAGAGTTTTCAGTTACAGGTTACTAAATATTCGAATTCAATAAAACTCGACGAGTTTAAATCAATTATCTCTACGTTCTACTTTCCCTAAGAGATAATTGGGAAAATAACGCAAATGTAACGAAAATGCAGCGTTTATGCACTACAGTTCACAGTGCATGACGTACAGTTAGCCCGCAAGCTGGATCGTGTCGCTGTAGAATACTACACCGCAAAATGCCTACCGCCCAATTAAATACGTCTAATCTGTTATGTAGCTGGCAATAAATGGCACGATGGTATTCCACAGTAAAAAGATCCACTCCGCATGCCATGCACTGTACATCATGTATGTACTGTGAAATGTACTGCAATAACGGTGCATTTTCCAAACCGTGTTCATGTGATATATTTTAATCCTCTTGATGTGAGGAAACCGAGCGAGGTGGCGCAACCGTGTTCGTCGGACTCGCATTCGGAAGGAACGTGGTTCTATCCCCGGGTCCGACCACCCTGATTTTAGTTTCCCCATGGTTTCCCGAAATCGCTCCAGACAAATGCTGGGATGGTTACATGACGAAGGCGATGGCCTACTCCTCCTCCAGCTCCTGTCATTATACCAAGTTGTGTGTCGTAGTCTCTAATGACTGTCGACGAGAAGCAAAGTCCTCTTAGCTTAACTCACCTTGATTTGAGGATTGTTGCCCCAAAACTTTGACGTACAATTTTGCAGCATTGTGTATTCTGAGATGATATTCGGGCTGTAAATGTCAGTGTTGATTCAATGTTGTATGAGGTTGACACTGTGCCAATGGCGATAAATACGTGTTTCAAAATATGTCTTACGTTGCTGCCACTGCAAAAAAACTTCCTAAAATGTTTTGGAAGTTATTATCCCAGACGCAGTATGGGACAGTTGCCATAGTTAGTCTTGTAAATATGCAAACTTTTAAAAATGTTACAATACATGTCTGGTAACTTTAGTATGTATTTGACTGTTTTATAATTAGGTTTAGAATTGCTGTCATGGATGTCTGGGAAACTATTCTTCCATACCTACTTTCTTAGCGCTCCTATACGCACGTCTGGTAAATTTACAAACTATTTTTTAGAGTGTGGCTCAGTGCCTGCCTGAATTAGAAAATGCGCTGTGTCTTATCCACCCAAACAAACTGAGATGAGGTGATTCCGTCTACGTCCGCCATTTTAGTTAATTTGAAATAATTGTTGTGGAAATGTATAAGCTTTCTTTTTGCGATTAGTGGCGGCTAATAGGTTGCTATAAGGTAGGATTGCAGTAATAGAGAATTTTGTGCAAACGTATTTTAGGTCCTTTGTTCTCTCTTAACCACAAGGTCATACCGAGGATTATAGCAATAATTTCTGGATCTTTCTCAATCGAGGTCCTCTTTAAATAGTTATGCTCCATATCCACTATTCTAGTGGTATTTAAAACCCTGCCAGCACGGTTCCATCCCATTTGGCCGCGGCGGGCCGAATCGGTCTACTACAAATCCGAAAAATAAACGAGCGTGATGGGTTCCTGGCAGCACTAGGGCGCTAAGAATTAATTTTGCTTGCACATCAGTTGCCTCATCGCCTCTAAGCGCAACACGTTCAGCTGGCTTTATAAATATATCTATCGACGACTTGCCTTAAGGTACTCCAGCATGCATAGTAACTAATCAAGATTTTTTTATTGTAAACGTAAGACGTTAAATGTGAAAGCACTGAAATATACACGTCTACCAGTTTTGAAAGTCACGTGCAAAGTTTGTTAAAATGTGAAATAAATATTTTTGTGCATTTGTAAATAAGAACAGCATGTCTATGAGAGATCTATACACAGATTGAGTTACGAGGGAGTGTGTTCTTTTTTTTTTTTTTTTTTTTTTTCATTTTAGCTTATAGTAAAGTAATTTGAATATGGTGGGAGCAATTATACCATGAAATTTACTTAGAAAATGTAATTTGTTTGAATACAATTTAAGAAACACAATTTTGCTGCTTAGGTTCTGGCCAGGGTTTTGCTGCTTAATAACAAGTAGTTCTTATGTTTGTATTTTATGTGAATGATGAATGAAATGTTAAAGTTGTTTTTCGGGGTATAATCTGTCTCACTGCATTCGCTTAACAAATAAAAAACACACATTTAATATATTTTCATAAGTTGTCTCTGCGTACAAAAATTCGCCCTGACTAAGCGTATATACAAACGCAAAGTAGCCATACACTGTACTGAACGTCGTATCCAATAATTCACGCCGAATAAAGGAGATTACCAACAGCTTTATAAGAATAGAAACAACGAGTGTTTAAAAGAGTTCACTAGAGGTCAACGTCATTATAGACTTAACAGACGCCACGTATCGTAGAGATATTGAAAGAGGTTTCTAAGTCCAGACATGCAAGCCAGGTTTGAAAACCTCGTACAACTTACGTAACAACTGACGGCTACTGACGTGTAGAGACCTGAACAAATTCGCGTTTTGATGTGGACACAAGCTAGAATTCCAACAACTGTATGTTTGTGTCACTTTCACAATTTGCCTTTGCCTCATTTCATTTGAGACCTCCCGGAAGTCTCGGAATCAATAATAAAAATATATAACTGATACCAAGAGCCAGTGTTTTTTTGGTAAAAAGAATTCTGCAACAATTTGTTTCAATGCCTTATGTGGACATCTGTTTCTCTGCTTCATGGTCAGTGATTGGCAGTTTTTAACTTTCAGCGTCTTGGGGCTTTACCCGCAAATCACGGACGTGTGGTGTCGCGGTAACATTGTTCAGGTTGGTGCAGTCAAATGAGCCAAGCCTCTGCCCTATTATATTCTACCAATAACCACGAACCAGAGTTGCAGGTGTGCACGTAAGGCATTGAGACAAGTTGTTGCAAATAAATCACTGGCTCTACTAATACCGACATATATCACTTTAACAGCAAGCAGCTAATGAGCATCTGCTGTCTGCTTCAGTTCTTAAATATATATGCAGGCTAGTATACATGTCAGTGAACCCGGTATCTACTTATGGGTAGGGACATGCAAAATTCGCGTTATTATTTGGTAGCAGACTAAACTTCACTGTCCTATACATAACAGAGCATAATACGCGATTCAATTGGCCACGAACTTTTATGTGTTGTCATTTATGTGTGTTACTCTCTACCGTGTAAACATTCTCCGCGGCAAGTCACGACAACATCGGCCAGCGGGAGTCGTCGAACGAGCCTATAGTCACTTGGAGTCTAGTCAGCTGTCAGAAAATAACGCGAATTATGCGTGTCTCTACTTATGGGTAGCGACTCCTGTTAACCGCGAAAATAATTTTGCCCCACTTTGTTTCGGTGCCTTAAGTGCACATCTGCAGTTGTTTTTCGTGGTCAGTGATTGGATATTTTAATTGTCACGAGCCTAGTTATTCTACCGGCAAATCACAAACGTGTGTTGTTGTAGCAACCATATTATGATTGGCAAAGTCAAATGAGAGACTTCACTTCACATAGACACGCTACCAATAACCATGAAGCATAACTGGAGATGTGCACACATGGCACTGAAACAAACTGGGGCAAATTTCATTTCTCGAAAAATAAAGGTCCCTACTTATGGGCTGTAACTGTTAATATTTTGTAAAATGTGCCACTACACGAGGCAAAATTTACGCTATAAATGGTGAAATGGACATCTCAGGTTAATTTTACAACTAAAAATGTCGACTGTCGAAGCATGAATCATTACAACACCTCAAAAGTCGTGCCCTCAAAACTGTCCAATTTTACTATAGTTATGCGAAACAGAGTGTAGTAGCAGCAAGCAAACATCTGAGGAGTACACGAGCTGCAGCGAAGAGAAGAAACTCGCATTTCAAACGCGCAGTGCCGCACGAATTCTTGTTTTGTCGTAAAACAGCGACCGGCAATTTTACACGCGCACGTGCACGAGCGCGCGCACACACACACACACACACAAGCCCTGGCAGCCGGCCAACCTGAGTCGCTACAAACGTAGCCTGCATTATTATGTCTCGCAGGCACAACGCCATATTTTTTTTATCACTCAAATATTTAAGAGCCTTGAGTAAATGAATTGACCAAAATTATTTCTTTATAATTTGAAAGATTTTTGTATGCAACTAGCGTGATAAGTAGGCTGCATAATTCATCTGTCACAGATAGATACGAACATATTATAAATATTCGAAAACAATTAACATTTTCTAAGTTGTGTTTGTTTTGTAATTTATAAAAACTATAAGTGCTCAGTTGTAAATTATACATTTTAATGAAAGTCAAATGCAAGAAATAAAAATTATATTACTATAATATAACAAAGCTAGGTGGCGCCGTGATAAAACACTAGACTCGCATTCAGCAGGACATGTGTTCAATGCGCTGCCCGACCATCATTATTTCTTAGTTTTAATATATTGCAGTGGATAATTATTTAGGTTTTCCATAAGAATCAGACGCAGGTCAAAATAAAGTTTACCCTCACTGTCCGACCGCGCTTCGGCGTACTTTTGGTTTTGATAGTATGTTAGAGAACACCTCGATTCACAGCACATTTTCTATTCCTCGCCACTCCATTCTCACAGCATATCTCCCAGGTGGAATGTTGGGATGTTTTTGTTAACATAGGCCATTGCAGCTTTCCTATCCGCTCATAATTATCCGAGCAGTTTAGCCCGTCTGTCTAGCATGTCTACTGACTGGATTTATTTGCTTGGACATACTCCATTGCTAAATAAATGACTGTCAAAAGAAAACTAAAAATAAAAATAAGACAAGAAAACATAAATAAGCAGAGTATGCTTTTATCTGACCAGACTCCAGTTTTGGAATTTTATGTTGTGTATGTATCCTGATGACTAAAGCATACTCTGCTTATTTACGTTTTCTTGTCTTATTTTTATTTTCAGTTTTCTTTTGACAGTCATTTATTTAGCAATGGAGTATGTCCAAGCAAGTAAATCCAGTCATGCACTCCCATTGCACAGTTCTTTCAAAGATCATGTTAACTCTACTACCTACAGCAACAATATTTTTCTATCCTTGTGTTACAAACCCTAAAAACTTAAAACACATATCAATTCATAATACAGTACTATAATTTTACTTAATCTAGTTTTTGATATATGTGCAAGTATATCAACAATTAGAATTATATATCAGTAACAAATCGGGTGGACGCGAGTTAGAATTCTGGCTCCTGCCATTATGATTGCGATTTTTCATGCTTTCCCAGAGTCGTTCTATGCGCATTTTCTGATGGTTCCTTAATATAGGCCATGGCCGATTCTTATTCCAGTTCGTGTCGTTGAATAACATTACGCGCAATCGCCTGTAATGATGTACCGTATATGTCGACGAGATGTAAAGCCCACATAAAGTTTTAGAAGTGGGATTTCACTGAAAGTAGGCCGCGGTGGTCGAGACCTCTCGCCTCCCACTTAGGCGATCCGGGTTCGATCCCTGACGGGTCCGGTCCTGGATTTTTCGCATGTGGGAAACGTGGCGGACGTTGCTGTTGGTCGGCGGGTTTTCTCTGGTAACTCCCGTTTCTCACCGCCTCTCTCATTCCATCAATGCTCTACCCTCATACCTCATCTCATCGGTTCTTCGGGCCGGAGGGCGACGGGTATGTCTCGCTAGTCGAGAAGCCGGCCCAACCCTCACCCCGGCCTTCTCTCATACATAAGAGAGGTTGATTTATCGCAGGAAAACTTGACTGTTTGCTGGGTTTACCAAAAGATGGCCGAGGATCTATGCTCGCAGTCGCTCGGGTTCCTAGTCTATTCGAGACGAGTCGAGTGGTTGAACTCGCATGCGGCTATGCATGTGCGAGAAATGGTATGCTGGAGACACGTGCTCTAGTACTATCCACAGTCGAGCCGCACACCTTACCGCTCGGAATGGACTGTTGGTATGCTCTAACACCTTTGGCCCACTCGTACGAGCCTCTCGTATGCGAGTTTCTTTCGATTGGTAGTGGGCAGTCAGACTGATATTCCGCACACGAGAAGATGACAAAACAGACAGTAGAGAACACATTTTGACTTTTTGAAAATTCTCAAAAATTGCCTTAGTAGCTTTGTTTTCATAACTGTCTCATTGATAAATCAAAATAGTTATTTTTTTATTACTTCTGTTCACCTATGTATTTAAAATGTGTTGAGAAATTTGGAAAGTAATAGCGGATATATGTGCGAGAATTTATCAACGTACAAACATTGTTGTAAACCCTCTACGGAAAATAAAAACACACAATCTAACAATTCAGGTTTTTTTTTTGTGTTGTGTGTTCAACAAGAACAATTTCTTTCATTTATCAGAAAATACATTTTACATCTATTTAAACTATTGCACAAAGCCCAGGCTGGAAACAATTATTTTGAAGGTAATTCGTTTTTTTTTTGTAAGTGAGAATTTTGTACATAATAGTATATTAAAAGAGTCTCAATGTGCGAACTTTATATATATTGTAAATGAACCAAAGTAGCTGCATGTATTTAAAGAACATCCTATATTATCCCTGTGTAACTAACGGGCATAAACACTCGCCTTATATAGTTGCCGAAAATAATTCAGAAATTTACAGTTCCTTGTGTTCGCAAATTAAAACCATATTTATCAATTTAAAAAAAATGTCTTCAGGGATGGTTTCGCCAAAAAAATAAATTATGAAAAATTTCCATGCAAGCAGCTGTTCAAAGCGTTAGCCACAATTAACGCATCATAAATGTCGCATAAACCGTTCCTCACTTGCAGTTTTTTTTTAATCCGTGGCTGTTATCAATGTAATAAATATTGTTTTTGCATTCGGATTGTTTTGTTGGCATTACGACCGAGTCATTTCAATGGCCGCCGCTTCTCACTCAGTACACTAATTCCGTATACGAGCTCTTGAAAATTGAGCACACCGTTTTCTGCCGTATTCGTTTTCACCATTCGACTCGAGTGACGTGCAAACACAAACATGGCAGTCGTCGAGATCCATACAGTTCCCTTCGACAGTTAGAGGTGTAGTTACGTGTGTTATTCGCAGCTTTTTGGAAACAAACGTTCATAATAGAGTATTACTTTGCTCTAGAAACAGAATAACAGCAAAACGGTGATTAAATGTGTACGTCTTCACAACATAACGTAACTAAATAAAAAACAAAGGGAAAAACTACGTTTCTTATACATCAAGCCGTTTGTTGCTATCGTGTAGAAGAAAGGAATGGCTCGGTGGTAAAATTCGTGCAATGTGTCGCACACGTAGGACGTGTTTTGGGTTCGAGACTTTGTTTGGCAATTTTTTTAATTACTAGTCTTGCCCGTTTAGTTGAATTTAATCCTTTAATACAATTAAGATCCGTTTTAAATAGTTTTGGCTATAATATAACTGTCAATAAACGATCGAATTGTACAAAACTGCAGTTAATACGCCAGCTGTATTTAATTTGCTGTTCGCTGCAGCTCATTGAATTTTAATTTAAATGACTACTTTTAATTTCTCCTCATGCTGTTATCAGGGAAATTATATCAGAAATGTATTATGAGTTTTGAAAAATTGGCCCTGTTAGTATCAGATATAATAACTACGAAGAAATATGAAAGGAAACAACAGTTTGCGGATAGAAAAAAAAATTAATGTAGGTACAGAAATATGATGCATTTACAGTGCGGGATATATGGTTGGATATATGTCAGCTATAAATCAAGTTACGAATGAAATTACAGTCTTTATTTTTAAATAGACAACTAAGATGTGAAATCATACTGTATCGTGATCAGATTTTGAGTTCATTAAAGTCTTCTGTTGTGAATAAACTGGCAGTAATGTCAGACTTAGCCCTTTGCATAGACGTGGTGTAAAGTGATACAATATTTAGGCGTTAAGGGGAAGTTAACCGAAAATTTTAATAGTTTTAATAATTTTTATATTCTTAAGAGATATGAAGTATTTTACAAAAAATTACTGCGACTGTTCTTACTGAAATGAAAGTTTTCTAGCTTTTGCAGTTTTTTATAATGGCATGTTAAAGTCCAAATTTGAATAAAACCGTTTTTACTAAAAAAAACATCTCACTTAAAGAATGTTAATTCACACTGAAGAACAGTGTCGTCGGCTATGCCAAGATATGTTTAAAAACAACATTTAATTTTCTTTTGTTTGTATAAAAACTGAACTTAAAATTTTTAAAAAATTCTAATTTTCTCAAACTTAAAAAATACAAAAATAATGTGTAATGCAGTTCTTATCATATCTTGGCTTAGACCAAGACACTGTTATTCAGTGTGAATGGTTTTACTTCGGTAAGTCTGTTCTTTTTCATATTAAAATAAAACTTCTTTATTAAATTTTGACTTTGGTATGCCATTACACAAAAACTTATGAAGCTAAACAATTTTCATTACAGTAAAACTAGTCCCATTGTATTCTACGAAATAACCATATACTAATAAAAAATAAAAAATAAATAAAACAATAACATTTTTCGGTGAACTCACCCCTTCAGAATATATTTTTCACCTACTACATATCGTACTGTGCCGAACCTAGCTTTTATTCTACAAGTCATCTTTCATGTGTGAAGCCCCTCCGAGATGGGAGATGTTTGCGGACAACCAACCCGTCACTGAGATAAATCACATTCAGGCATTCTTATTCTCTTAAAACACAAATAATTAAAATAAGTTCAAACCACAAGAATATTCGTTGAATTAGTCCTCAACACGCTATTATAATAAATTATAAGAAATTCACCAGCGCTGTCAGTGAACGCTTATATGTTCGAATTGTGTAACGGAATATTTAAAAGACTTAGAATAATTTAGTCTGAATAATGGTTCTCGAATATCAACGTGCCTTATTAAGAATTTTTATGAATAAAATTTCACGAATAAAATCTAAGTATAAAATTAATCATATTCATAAATAAACAGTAAAATTTAATATATGTGAAATTTATAGGTATTCAAACCACAAAAATCTATAATGACTTTGGATTTCCGAGATAGTCGACCTTTAATCAAAATGTTGTTAAAGTTTAGAATAGTTAGGCCTATACACATTTTGGAACAATGCACTTGCTGAACAAGCTGTGTGTTATTTGCAATAAAGAATATCCTCTACTGTAAGTTCAACAAATTACTAAGTTGTTCGTTTTAAAATGCGTTTAGAACGTAAGAATTAATAAAACTTACCTTCCGGAACAAATAAGACTAGTGTTACATAATATTCTGTAAATCAGATGCATCGCCATCAGTGTGATTAAGGGCGCGATCTACCGCAATTTTCATCATCATTATTTTATTTTGTATTTGTACCAGATATTTTTTTTTCTTGTTTTAGACACAAAATGTGACTAAATTTGGCTCTTATGAAATTTATTTATCTCTCATAATTTTCGTGTAATGGCTTATTAAAGTCATATTTTGCATGTTTCCGTTTTAACGACTACACTAAAACCAACTGATATACCGAACTCAAAAAAATCACAGTGGATAAAGACATTGCAGGCTACAATGACATGCTCATAAAATTAAAGAATAAACATTATTTGTATTTTTAAAAAAAATATTGAACTTTTTAAATTTTTATTTTAGTTTCAGCAATTTTTTAAAATTCAAATAATTTTTATTCTTTAATTCCATGAGAATGTCATTGTAGCCTGCAATGTCTTCATCCACTGTGATTTTTCCCAGTTTGGTATATTAGTTGGTTTTAGTGTAGTCGTTAAAACGGAAACATGCAAAAATATGACTTTAACAAGCCATTACGCAAAAACTATGAGAGATAAAAAAATTTCACAAGAGCCAAATTTAGTCACATTTTGTGTCTAAAGTAAGAAAAAAAATATCTGGTACAAATAAAAAATAAAAAAATGGCAATGAAAATTGCGGTAGACCGCGCCCTTAACAAATATTTATCTTTTGATGATGTACAAAATGCTTTAAGTAAAAGTTTCCAGTATATGAATGTATATACAAGTGCGATATTTGAACCAACTTGGTTTAATGACTTACGTGCACACCTTCAGTTTTGCTTCGTGGTCAGTGATTGGATGTTCATAAGGTTCAGCGTTATACCCGCTAATAACAGACATGTGGTGTAGCAGTAACTTCAGCGTTTTGGCGTTATACCCACTAATCACAGACGTGTGGTGCATCAGTAACCTTATTCTGATTGGTACAGTCAAGTAAGTGACGCCTCTACACAATTACACGCAGCCAATAAACACGAAGCAGAGCTACAGACATGCACGTAGGACATTGAAAGAGAGCAGCACAAATATCTTTAGCGAAAACTATCGCCCCTTATGTATAAATAATTACTTGAACTACGTACTTTGTAAGTTATCACTTTAAATGTTCCAAGACACTTGTTTTGAAAAAAATAATATTTGGCAAGATTAAAAAGTTTTATATATACATAATTATTAATTAACTCCAGGAAAGTGTAGTAAACTTTATCTAAAAATTTTACCACAACGTTACAATGCACACAGTTTTAAAATGTGAAATTATTTTGACAAATCTTTTTTAAAATGTTTTAATTTAAAATTAAAATTAGTTATAATGGTATTTACGTCAGGATAACATTAACCTACAATTTTATAATTTAAATTTGCTTATGCACTTAATATTATGCTTTGATATTAAAAATTTTCTAAAATGAAATTCAGGATATTTAAATATTTTGTAAATATTTAATGTTAAATATTACAATTTACCTAGCCCTGGAATCTTGCGTAATTTTTTTCTGGATTTTATGTATATTAAACAAGCATTATCTTTATATCTTACCTAAATAAACTTCCAAACTAGGTCTTTATAACATTTGACGAATGTTGATGACTAGCTTAAACATAAATCAGGCTCACAACTGCTTGATAAACTAGTTTTCGTTACATTGCAGTGAACGAATTTTCGATTTAGTTTTAAATCCTTAAATACAAAACTCTCTGAAAAGTAAATCAGCAATACGCAATATGATTTTGTGCACACAGTCGTATGCGAGACGGTCAAGTCACTCGGTTTGAACCGCTCGACTTCCATTCCGAACGCTCCAAGTCGACTCGAATGGTTCCAGCATACCAACGTTGTGTTCCGTTCGGCTACAACACCATTCAGCTTCCTACTCGCATGCGACTTAAAACTCGAGCATAGGCCCCCTGGCTTTCGCTATTATGTGGAGCTGTTGCCCTATTTGGCTGATCCAATAAGAATCCCGCTGTTGTAATATTTGATGCCTAGTTAGAGACGTGTAAAATTCGCGTTATTTTCTATAAGAAGACTGAGCTCAGACGTACTGTACGCTCGTACGACGTCTGCCATTAGCTGAATTTGGTGATGCTCGCAGGAGACATCTTCTGGCCAATAGTAGAAGTCTCCCAGTCCTAGTATGCAGGGCACTCACAGTCAAATGACACCACAGCTATCCAATGAAAACATGAAACAATCTATAGGACAGTAAAGTCTAGTATATCACCAAATAATAACGCGAATTTTACATGTCTCTATGCCTAGTAATGGTTTCCAGACAGCTACGTTGTGTCAGACGTACATCATATAATCATATGTGTTGTAATTAACTACAGCGTTTCGAAGGGTATATTGGCTCAAAACATTTTCGCGATATATCATCCTTAGAGATGATGGTTTATCGCGGAAAAACTTGACTATTTGCTAGGCTTCAACATACGTTCAACTTATCAAAAGATTACTGGCTTTTCCTTGTACGTGGAGCTACTGCCCTATTTGACTGAGCCAATAAGAATGCCGCTATTTTAATATTTAATGCATGTTATTGGTCGGCACACAGCTACGTTGTGTCAGTGTTTTCAAGGCTATGTTGACGCAAAACATTTTCGCGATATACCATCATCTCTAATCATCCTCTCTACTCATACACAATATGACACAGCCCGAAGGTGGGAACACGTCATTTTAATTTAACAATTAGTGATAGATACTTCATGCATTATGGCACACAATAAAAGTTACAGTTTTAAAATGTAAGATACACGAATACCCGAAATTTGCACTGATAGAAGACTTTCAATTATATTTACTACACAAAAAAAATTAATTTAGAATTAATACGCTCGAAAAACATTTTATTTGCAACAGCACAATTTTTAATATGAGCCACTGCAAAGTACTCTATCTTTATCAAAAGTGGTTTTTCTTTAAAAGGTAAAGTAAAACTAATCAAATATTGCGTTATTATTAAATAGTTTAACGTAATCTTTTTGTCGGGTTAGTTGTAACTTTTCTAAAACCATATTTTTGTTGGGGGGGGGGGGGAAGCATTTTCACATAAATATGAACATAAAACCATGTAAAACTTATTATTTTGTAGCTGAAAACCTAACTCCTTGTGTATTTTTGTAACTAATTTGTAGTGTGGTGTATTTTTTGTGTAATGATGTAAATAGGTATTCAACAACTTTCTAGTGTTTTCATCCATTATAGCCGACCTAAACGGGTACGAAAAATAGTAAGTTATAAATGTTACGCAATGTGTTTTGTGTTTCTTAACCTGTTTTGATTCATTAATTTTATCAATAACCGTAAACAGGAATGCAGATATCGGGGTGTTTGTTGAACGGAAAAAAATTATTATAAAAATTCTTTTTTTTAAATATCTGTTGACACGGAAGCGAAAACCAAACTTTAAATTTAATTTTATTGGGTAAAATAGATGAAGAAATTATCAGCAACACTTTTAGATGAGGCGGACTTGTCCGGATACAAAGCAAGGAAGAAGAGGTGTCAAAGGAAAGTTTTTTTTTTTTTAACTTATGGAATTAATTTTGTAAAATTGAGTTAACCCCGGGTCAAAATGTTTTGCAAATGCCGTCTTGTATCGGCATACTGAGATTAATTGAGGCTTTAATGCTGAGGGCTGATTCGCGTTTGAAAATTTCTAAAAATGATGGCAAATAGATTACATTTGAATTTGAAAAAAATCATTAAATTTATGGCAAACTGGGTGATTGTAAGTGAATGTGCAATGGATGGATGGGTTAATTAATATAAGAATCAACGATTTGAGTAATTTACGTGTCGCATGTTCTATATAGGCCTACATGTCCTTTTATGCCTTGAGTAAAATTTCTGTACTAGCGTTATTCGTAGTTTTAAGTCAGTAAACAAAATTTCCAGAAAATTAACTTGTGAGTTTGATAAATTGTCAGAGCGTTTTGTTAAAGGGAAATTTTTTTATCCATTACCTAGGAGCTGCGAGAATATTAAATTTTTAGCAGTAAAGTTTACACTTTAAACAAACATTGTCATTGCGGCAATGTTCCTTTGCAGTGGCTTATTTTCAAGCAAACAGAACGTTGTGGTAGAGACAGTGTTATTAAAGGTGTATTTAAGTGTGTCATTAATCACTCTTCCTATTTATAAAAACTATAACAATTACCAACAATTACGATATTGCTTACAAATATTTCGTTCATTTCGCCTACGAACACCCTAAATAGACACCGAATGAATACTTTTTATTTCATTTATTACGTCTGTATATTAATACGTCAAGAATCACACTTTAAAGTAATTAAAAAACTGAAAAGACCAACAATTACGAAATAACTTACAAATAAGCATGCGTAAAAAGGTATGTCTTATAAAATAAATGACACATTTTAAATAAATACAGTTGTGTACAACTAAAAGAACAATACAAAATATTACGTATTATCATGACTAGAAACTTTCAGTTCAAAGTTAACAATACATTTAAAGTTTGTTTTTAAAGACAACTACTGACAATTCAGAACACTCAGAAACTTTTTTTTTTTCCACAATTCTGTATTTTCTTCAAATTCTTACATACTTTCCCTTCTTGTCTTTATCATATTGGTTTTTCAAATTAAAATACTTTATACATGCGTAAGTTCTAGTCCTATCAAAAAATGGACAACGTTGAAAGGCTGCGTGTTAGCGTGTTTGCAATTTCAATTAAGAGTTATGTTCGTCAGCAGGTAAAATATATTCTAATTTTTGCAGAAAACTCTCCATGAAAATCAGTAAAACTTTTCTCTGTAACTGAAATGTTTTTAAGAAAATATTTTTTTCTGGACAAACAAACCCATGTGAGGCAATGCAATTATTTCATTTCATGTCAGATACACAGAGCCTAATTTTGGTGTACATTATCTAAAGCTAAGTGCAACATATCTGAAACCTTTATCTTATTGTACGTTTCGACAATACAAAATTCTCAGGTCGTATGTTTACGTCTGAAACGTCTTCTTCAAAATCACTTGGAGCTTCATTGAGCAATTTTGATGCCGTGAGTAGTTCTCTACGATGTAATAAACTGCACTGTCTGAGATAAGTGTTGACTCTTTGGCAATATCTGATGCTAAATTTAATAAACACGATTCTTCAGCTCTGTCTTTTGTTTTTCTTCATGGAAAAAATGCCACACGAATGCCTTCAAAAGTGTAATTTCTTAGTCTGTTTTTAAACTTATGATAGGTGATGTATACGTGCTCTGGTGACGCATTTCTCTGGAAAAAAAACTAGAATATCTTGGCTTAGTTTAACTGCTGTGATGTACCTACAATTAAGTGACTCGTTTAGGTGTGCTCAATTAATCTTGTAAATGTTTATTGCTAATCTGTATACCTTTCTGGAAAAGTTTGTTTCGATTTGTAAGTAGTTTGGTAGTTTTTCTCGCAGACTTCTGTAAAAACACTCGTCACTGAAGCGCGTTCTTCAAAATGCGTACAGCATTTCGTATTGGGTAAGTAATTAAAATATTTATAATAAACTGTAGGAAGTAACAGTTACTAATCTACTTGTTAAATCATACAATATTTGACATTACTGCTATCTGCCCTTTGGCAGTATTTCACCCACTGCTCCTGAATAATCTTTGTTTAATGGAAAACTGAAGTATTTTATTCGTCTTTGTTCGGTTTGCTGCTCTAGTTACATCGAAAAACAGCGCATAGTTACATATTTAAGTAAACCATGCCGTATAGTAACACACCACAATGAGCTGTAATTTAATAAATATTATACAGTACAATGTATGGTATTATAATAAAATACTAATCCTATAGTAGTAAAACGTAGACTTTTCCGAAACAATGTAGGTTGTAAGGCATTCGATGCGCTAAGGGTGGCGAACAGAGGGCCTATGCTCGAGTTTTCGTTCGTATGCGAATCGCCCGCCTGACTACTCGAAATGTGTTGTTGATATGCTTGAACATTCTGCCGTCCTCGTACACGAGATTCGTATACGAAAATCTACTCGTGTGGTGGCAGGCGGCCGAATTGGGGATTTCGCATACGAGAAGCCGTAAAAACCGAAGCTATGGAGCAAGATTTCAACAATTATATGCATATTTATATATATATATTTTTAAGTTCCCAATAATGTTTAAATAGAAACTCGCCACTAATTAAGTTAAGAATTAAATATGTTAGTAAGCTCTTTGCAATAGTATATTTATTTTACGAAAAAAAAAATTACACGCTCTTAATCACAAAAATAATACTGTATGTATTAATTCTGAATAAGCTATTTTGAAGTTAGTATACTAACATTTTTTAGTTAAAGCCACTCACATTGCATTTTATGAGTCGCAAAATTTTGCTATTGACTGAAACATACAAATTTGTGGCTTCAAAGAACTCAGTAAACTATTAACAAAAATG